>SJYV01026549.1:502334-569782 GCA_006410875.1 Neotragus pygmaeus | reverse complement strand
TTTTTTTTTTTTACTTTATTTTACTTTACAATACTCTATTGGCTTTGCCATACATCGACATGAATCCACCACAGGTGTAGCTCGTGTACACCCACGCCTCTTTTAAATTTCCTCTGGCGCACCGATATTATTTTTTAAATTCTGACTTTTTATATTACCTTGTCAACAAAGGTCTGTCTAGAAAAACTACTGGTTTTTCCAGTAGTCTTGTATGGATGTGAGAGTGGGACTATAAAGAAAGCTGAGTGCTGAAGAATTGATGCTTTTGAACTATGGGGTTGGAGAAGACTCCTGAGAGTCCCTTGGACTTCAAGGAGATCCAACCAGTCTATCCTAAAGGAAATCAACCCTGATTCATTGGAAGGACTGATGTTGAAGCTGAAACTCCAGTACTTTGGCCACCTGATGTAAAGAACTGACTCACTGGAAAAAACCATGATGCTGGGAAAGATTGAAGGCGAGAAGAGAAGGGGAAAACGGAGGATGAGATGATTGGATAGCATCACCGACTCGATGAATATGAGTTTGAGCAAGCTCCGGGAGTTGATGATGGACAGGATAGTCTGGCATGCTGCAGTCCATGGGGTCGCAAAGAGTTGGACATGACTGAGTGACTGAACTGAATTTTTATGTTTTAACCTTTCTTCTTATTTTTCCAGTGTTTTATTTCCTGATTTTTTTTTTTTTTTTGCCATACCCTTTTTGGATTACATCCTTCACTAATTTATTAATTATATATGTTTATCTGGAATTGAATCTAGCCACTGAAATTGTACACTATTCTTTTCTTCCTCAGAGTTTCATTTGCTGCTTTTAAAATGTTTCATAATCCTCTATAGGTTCTATATTTTTAGTCATATTTCCAGCTTGTCTATTAAATCTTTATATGTATAAATGTAGTTCTAACTATGTATACTTCTAGTTTTTCAATATATTTTGTTTTTGAATGGCTGTTGGAATTTCTGGATATATTCTAAATGTCATTCGTTTTTCTTTCACATTTATGTTTCCTGTATAGGAAATGGGCTACATTCTGGGTAAACTATTTGATATTTTAGTTCATTAATTGGTGTTATTGCTACCTTTTTTCAGCAATTCAATTCAAATGAGATATTTATTTTGGAAATATTTAAATTTCCACATTCTTAAAGATATGGGAATACCAAATCAGCTAACCTGACTCCTGAGAAATCGGTATGTGGGTCAAGAGGCAACAGTTAGAACCAGACATGGAAGAGTGGACTGTTTCCAAATTGGGAAAGAAGTACATCAAGGCTGTATATTGTCACTCTGCTTACTTAATTTATATGCAGAGCATATCATGCAAAATGCCAGGCTGGATAAAGCACAAGCTGGAGTCAAAATTGCTGGGAAGAATGCCAGTAACCTCAGATATGCAGATGATATCACCCTTATGGCATAAAGTGAAGAGGAACTAAAGAGCCTCTTGAAGAAAGGCAAAGAGGAGAGTGAAAAAGCTGGCTTAAAACTCAATATTCAAAATAACTAAGATCATGGCATCTGATACCATCACTTCATGCAAATAGATGGGGAAACAATGGAAACAGAGACAATTTTCTTGGGCTTCAAAATCACTATGGATGGTGACTGAAATTAAAAGATGCTTGCTCCTTGGAAGAAAAGCTATGACAAACTTAACATATTAAAAAGCAAAGACTTTACTTTGTCTGTCTAGTCAAGGCTATGGTTTTTCCAGTAGTCACATATGGATGTGAGAGTTGGACTACAAAGAAAGCGGAGCAATGAAGAACTGATGCTTGTTCAGTTCAACTGATGTTGAACTGTGGTGTTGGAGAAGACTCTTGAGAGTCCCTTGGATTGCAAGGAGGTCCAACCAGTCCATCCTAAAGGAGATCAGTCCTGGGTGTTCATTGGAAGGACTGATGTTGAAGCTGAAACTCCAAACTTTTGGCCACCTCATGCGAAGAGCTGACTCATTTGAAAAGACCCCGAGGCTGGGAAAGATTGAGGGCAGGAGGAGAAGGGGATGACAGAGGATGAGATGGTTGGATGGCATCACCCACTCAATGGATACGAGTTTGGGTGAACTCCGGGAACTGGTGATGGACAGGGAGGCCTGGTGTGCTGCAGTCCATGGGGATGCAAAGAGTTGGAAGTGGCTGAGTTACTTAACTGAACTGAACTGAACTTTCCACATTTCACATATATCTCAGAAGGATATCAAGTAAACTTACTGTGGAATATTCAGTTTGCAGTAAAAGCATGATTTTCTTGGGTGCCAATTTGTTACCCCTCTTTAATGGTGTTTGCTTTTTGACTCTTGGTTATCATGTAGTGTTTCTCTGGGAGATCCATCTCCCCAGATTTAGTTGAAGTTGGTTCTGACTCCAGGAGGCCACATCTTATGGGCCTGATGGGAAGCGTGCCTCAGATGCTGCTCCTTCTCCTTCTCTGGAGTCTGAAGTGACCTCGGCGCTGCTCTGGACCTGAGTCACAGCCTGTGCTTGGTTATCTGTGGACACATTGTCTCCTGCTCAGTCCAAATGGGTGGAGGCTGAATGAATCGATGGCTTATTGTCAGATTACATTTCCCCTTTCTGTTGCAACATGGTTCCTCCTGCTTCTGCTCCAGGTAACTCTGAGATTCTCTGAAACTTCTCCTATGCTACCATGGTTTCTTCCTGAATGAGCTTTGGATTTTCATTTCCTCTGCTCTTGCTTCTCTGTGATTCTGATGTTACTCCATTTCCGGCTCTTAGAAATTCCTCAGAAATTGTCTTTCCAGCATCTTTCCTTGTTTTCCACTTTGGTTATGACTTTATTTTATAAAACACAATATATTATCTGGTATTTCACAGTGATTTTGATGGGAAGAGAAATTAGGTACTAGTGTTCACTTTATCATTTTTTCTAATCTCATCCTTTGGCTTTTTTTTTTTTCTTCTATTTCTAGTTTCTCTTTGTTTAAACAGAATTACCAGCTTAATGACTTCATTAGCATTTGCTCTGTGGCTACACAGTTGTTTACTTAGACATTGCCAACCATTTGATTCAACTGTTTTATTGATGTAAATAACACTAGAGTGGGCATATGTAGAGAGGGCATATGTAAAGAGATATACATTTTTACATATCCACAATTTAAATAGTTCCATAGAAATGTGCTGGAAATGGAATTCCTGTCTAATATCTTTTAAAAGAAAATGAGAGGGTTGTTTCTACAGTGACCAGCGGATGTCAAATTGAAAGTTTAAGATAATGCTGTGGGGTTTTGCTCAGTCTTCTGTAAAGAGATGCAGGAGCCTCAATTCTGGGTGCTTTTGCTGTTGGCCTATCTGTAATGCTGATTAGGAATAAATGGCTGATTTCACCCTGCTAAGTCTAACTAAATTTCACACAAAGAAGAAGAAGTAACACTTCTGCCAGCTGTTTCAAAAACAGCTAATGTGCTATATATAAGGAAAGAGTGAAAGGAGATGTCATCACTTCTATTTTTATACTTGATTCTACTAATGATATTTCTGAATCTATCATTAGCAGAATATGTAGCTAGAATATGTATAATCTATCTCTCAACAACACATGTAAACATATATGTATATATGTGTGTTTGCACATGTTTATATTATGGACTGAATGCTATGCTCCCAAAATTCATGTATTGAAGACCTAATTTGGTGGGGTTTGGAGATGAAGCCTTTGGGAGGTGATTGATTAGATTCAGATAAGGTCACATGGGACAGACACTCAAGATAGGGTTAGTGCTCATATAAAACGAGATACCAGAAACTTTGCTCACTCTCTCCCACTGTGTATACAGATCACAGTGAGGAGGCTGCCCTCTACCAGCCAGGAATAGATCTCTCATTAGAACCCACCCATGCTTGGACTTCCAGACTGCAGAGCTGTGAGACATAAACTTAAGCCACTCAGTCTATGGCACATTGTGATAGCAACCTGAGCGAAGAGAGATTTTGGTGCTGGGAAGTGGGGTGTTCCTGTAATTATTAACAAAACATGTGGAATTGAATAATGAGAGACTGGGAGAATTCTGAGTTGCATACTAGAAATATGGATGTTCAGGGTTCTGGTGAGGACTCAAATGCAAATGAGAACCATGTTACTGGAATATGGAGGAAAAGTGATTCTTAATATAAGGTGGCAAAAGTTGACCAAACTGTGTTCTAGGTAGCACTTGTGAGTGATGAAATTAGGTATTTAGCTGAGAGTATTTCTAAGCAAAGGATTGAAAGTATGGCTTCATTCCTTCTTATAAGTTAAAATGTGAAAGGAGAGAGATTGAAGAAGGAATTGTTAAGCAAAAAAGAACCAGAACTCGAAGATTTGGAAATATTCAGCTTTTCCATATTACAAAAATATGAGAAAATTTGTTCTAAAGAGGCAGGAAGATTTTCTTAGATGAAATCACAAGTACAGAAGAAACACAGCTTAGGACGGATCAGAAGATTAAGTTTGGAATATAGAACCCAGTTCTCAGTTGGACTCCCGTAATGTACTAGCTATGTAACTTTGAGTGAGATTCCTAAATTCCCTGATTTTAATGCTATGATCTTAGAATGGGAATAGTCACACCATTCCTTAGGGTCATTATGAATATAAAAACACTTTATGTGAAGTTCCCTTGTTGATCCCAAATCGTGCAGTTTTATTATTATTACTATTACTCCTGTCACTACGTTCACCATTGTTTCCATCTCTACCTCCAGTCCTTGCAAAATATGGACCAATTCTCATATTTATTGCTCTGACGGTCATCAATTGTACAGGGCTTTTAGTCTTTGAGAACTGGGCTACTTTCTTAGTTCTTTCATGCTCTGACCATGTAATTATGGAAAAATTGCTCATCCTCTCTGCATCTCAGTTTCTTCACCTGTGAATAAATGAACAACATCTGCCTTCTACATCATTGTGAGGACTGAATAGAGCAATGTCAGTATGTGAATGTATATGAAGCACTGAGAATTGTGTCTCCAAAGTAAAGGCTTACAGTAAGCTATAGTTTCTACTAGGAATGCTTAATTTTATTAATTATTATAATGAATTAAAAAAACAAGCAAAAATTCCGGCAAAACTCATTTAAGACATTTAAAACTTCTCCTGGTTTGCCCAATACTCACATGTAGCACAAGATTCTCTCTCAATTGGCCAAATCTCAAATTATTTTCTTTGCTTGATGCATAAGGGAGAGATGTTATAGGGAGGAAATCAAGCAAATAATGCAATAGACAAAACTGTTAAAATGCACACCCCTAAACACATTTTAAAAACGATACTAAATAACACATTGTCCCCAAAGAAAAGAAAAGCAAACAGATAAGATCATAACATACACTATGAAAAAAGCCCCAAAGTGAAAAGGTAGTTATATAAAGAGCTAGTGAACAATATAAGTACTAAAAATACATACATAATTTCATCATTTGCTGTCTCACTGTTAGATGTACACTCTTAGATTGTTATCATGCATCTGTTCAAGACAAAGCCACTGAGCCTCCTAAATTACTCACACCTCAGAAAAACACACACTTTGGGCTGCAATTTTTTAAAGCAGCTAAATTTTATTTAAATGTGCCTAAAAACAGTTTTATATTCCTGAATTTAGAAGGAGATATTTCCCCAAACCAAACCACTCTTAAACATTAAAGACTTTATGGAATGCTTATTAAACCAAGAAAATATGTTGTAAATAAAAATAGAATTCCAGATTCATTTACACTTTATCTTTTATTTAAAAGATAAAAAGAATCTAGCAGGTGGCAGTGAAAAATTAACTAGGGAGGGATTATTATTTTGGGTTTATTTACAATATCTAATTTCTAAGGACTCGACAAATTTATCCAAGATGACGTTTCATCTCTAAGATTATTAGTATTTCCTGGACCATCATATATTTTACCATGAGATATTAAAAACTGTTCCTTAATAATTCTAGAGAATGCTACTGCTGCTGCTGCTGCTAAGTCGCTTCGGTCGTGTCTGACTCTTTGCAACCCCATAGACGGCAGCCCGCCGGGCTCCCCCATCCCTGGGATTCTCCAGGCAAGAACACTGGAGTGGGTTGCCATTTCCTTCTCCAATGCATGAAAGTGAAAAGTTAAAGTGAAGTCGCTCAGTCGTGTCCGACTCTTAGCGACCCCGTGAACTGCAGCCCACCAGGCTCCTCCGTCCATTGGATTTTCCAGGCAAGAGTACTGGGGTGGGGTGCCGTTGCCTTGAGTAGTAACACTTCTATATAGCAAATCTACATTTTTCTTCATATAATCCTACCTCAAAATTTTGTGTGATATTTTCTACTTTTAATAAAGCAATTCCATTATTTTGTACACATATTTTTATATACTTTAAAAATAAAGGAGAAGACTGGCTCTGACTTTTGTTTGGGAAGCTGGTTGACAAAATAAAAACTATCTGAAAATAGAAACCACATATTACATTTTATCCAATAATCTATATACACAAGTGGCATTGGTGAGGATTGTGAGTCACAGATAGTGAATCCTTTGGTATTGTTTACAAGGGAATTCTCAAATGCTGGACTATGGGGAAATTGAGTCTACAGACACAATCCTATGGTTTTGAACCTTTCAGGAAGAAACAAGAAATACATTGACTTTTTTCTCCCTAAGGATTGGAAAGAAAACAGAGATGGGATACAGGAGATGGCTACTAGAAGCAGAAAAGCAGTATTAAACATCCCTTGTCAATGGAGACAAACTGCAAGATAATTAGAAATTCCAAGTATGAAAATCAATGCCTTCTTTCTAGTAAAATGTACTTTTTATATGTACTGTTTACAATCTCTTGAGACCTTATGTTGGCCAGAAATAGAAAGAATCTGATGGATTAAGAAAGGGGCACAGTCAGAAAGCTCAGAACCTTAGGATGCCTCTGATGGATGTCAGAGAAGCGTCACAAGATCACAGGTTGCATTGACCTAAACTTCAGTTTCTCAGCGATATAAATATGATTTTGTTCTTAAAATAAGAGCTTATTTTCAATGAATGGATTATAATCAGTATGTAAGGGACTGATTCATGTGCTAGATTGGGCTTTCTCTGATATTCACATTAGTTGAAGAAATTAGATTGAGCCACTTCAAGGCTGATGTCTCATTGTTTGGTGGCAAAACACAGAATTTTAGGTCATGTTTCCAAAAAAATTTACCTTTAAAACCTAATAAGCTGAGATGAGTAACTTCTGGGTAGAGAACACTAGCATTTGTTCATCATTTTCAGTTCAGTTCAGTCACTCAGTCATGTCCAACTCTTTGTGACCCCATGGACTGCAGCAAGCCAGGCCTCCCTTTCCATCACCAACTCCGGAGTTTACTCAAACTCATGTCCATCGAGTCAGTGATACCATCCAACCGTCTCATCCTCTGTCATCCCCTTCTCCCGCCTTCACTCTTTCCCAGCATCAGAGTCTTTTCAAATGAGTCAGTTCTTCACATCAGGTGACAAAAGTATTGGTGCTTCAGCTTCGGCATCAGTCCTTCCAATGAATATTCAGGACTAATTTCCTTTAGGATGTACTGGCTGGATCTCCTTACAGTCCAAGGGACTCAAAAGTCTTCTCCAACACCACAGTTGAAAAGCATCAATTCTTTGACTTTCAGCTTTCTTAAACTCCAACTCTTATATCCATACATGACTACTGGAAAAACTACAGCTTTGAGTAGACAGCCTTTGTTGGCAAAGTAATGTCTCCACTTTTTAATATTCTGTCTAGGGTGGTCATAACATTTCTTCCAAGGAGCAAGCGTCTTTAAATTTCAAGGCTGCAGTCACCATCTGCAGTGATTTTGGAGCCCAGAAATATAAAGTCTGTCACTGTTTCCACTGTTTCCCCATCTATTTGCCATGAAGTGATGGGACCGGATGCCATGATCTTAGTTTTCTGAATGCTGAGTTTTAAGCCAACTTTTTTACTCTCCTCTTTCACTTTCATCAAGAGGCTCTTAAGTTCTTCTTCGCGTTCAGCCAAAAGGGTGGTGTCATTTGCATATCTGAGGTTATTGTTATTTCCCCCCGGCAAACTTGATTCTGGCTTGTGTTTCATACAGCTGGGTGTTTCTCACAATGTACCCTACATATATGTTGAATAAGCAGGGTGACAATATACTTGATATACTCCTTTCCCAATTTGGAACCAGTCTGTTGTTCAATGTCCAGTACTAAGTGTTGCTTCCTGATCTGCATACAGATTTCTTAAGAGGCCGGTTAGGTGGTCTGGTACTCCCATCCCTTTTAGAAATTTCCAGTTTGTTGTGATTCACACAAAAGGTTTGGCATAGACAATAAAGCAGAAGTAGATATTTTTCTGAAACCCTCTTGCTTTTTCAATGATCCAACGGATGTTGGCAATTTGATCTCTGGTTTCTTTCAGTTCAGTTATTCAATTCAGTTGCTCAGTCGTGTCTGACTCTTTGAGACCCCATGAATTGCAGCACTCTTTGCCTTTTCTAAATCCAGCCGGAACATCTTGAAGTTCATGGTTTACGTACTGTTGAAGCCTAGCTTGGTGCATTTTGAGCATTACTTCACTAGCATGTGAGATGAGTGAAATTGTGCAGTAGTTTGAGCATTCTTTGGCATTGCCTTTCTTAGGCATTGGAATGAAAACTAACCTTTTTCAGTTCTGTGGCCACTGCTGAGTTTTCCAAATTTATTGGCATATTGAGTGTAGCACTTCAACAGCATCATCTTTTAGGATTTGAAATAGCTCAACTGGAATTCCATCACCTCTGCTAGCTTTGTTCGTAGTGATGCTTCCTAAGGCCCACTTGACTTTGCATTCCAGGATGTTTGGCTCTAGGATGGTGATCATATCATTGTGATTATCTAGGTCATGAAGATCTTTTTTGTACAGTTCTTCTGTGTATTCTTCTGTGTATTCTTCTGTGTATCCTCTTAATATCTTCTGCTTCTGTCAGGTACATACCATTTCCCTGCTTTATTGAGCCCATCTTTGCATGAAATATTCCCTTGGTATCTTTAATTTTCTTGAAGAGATCTCTAGTCTTTACCTTCCTGTTTTTTCCCTCTATTTCTTTGCACTGATCACTGAGGAAGGCTTTCTTATCTCTCCTTGCTATTCTTTGGAACTCTGCATTCAAATAGGTATATTTTTCCTTTTCTCCTTTTCCTTTCACTTCTCTTTTCACAGCTATTTGTAAGACCTCCTCAGACAACCATTTTACCTTTTTACATTTGTTTTTCTTGGGGATGGTCTTGATCCCTGCCTCCTGTACAATGTCATGGACCTCTGTCCATAATCATCAGGCACTCTATCAGATCTAGTCCCTTGTATCTATTTGTCACTTCCACCATATAATCATAAGGGATTTGATTTAGGTCATACCTGAGTGGTCTAGTGGTTTTCCCCACTTTCTTCAACTTAAGTCTGAATTTGGTAATAAGGATTCCATGATCTGTGCCACAGTCAGCTCCCAGTCTTGTTTTTGCTGATTGTATACAACTTCTCCATCTTTGACTGCAAAGAATATAATCAATCTGATTTCGCTATTAACCATCTGGTGATGTCCATGTATAAAATCTTCTCTTGTGTTGTTGGAAAAGGGTGTTTGCTATGACCACCGTGTTCTCTTGGCAAAACTCCATTAGCCTTTCCCCTGCTTCATTCTGTACTCCTAGCCCCAATTTGCCTGTTACTCCAGGTATCTTCTGGCTTCCTACTTTTGCATTCCAGTTCCCTATAATGAAAAGGAATCTTTTTTGATTGTTAGCTCTAAAAGGTCTTATTGGTCTTCATAGAACCATTCAACTTCAGCTTCTTCAGAATTACTGATCAGGGCATAAACTTGGATTATTCTGATACTGAATGGTTTGCCTTGGAAATGAACAGAGATCATTCTGTCGTTTTTGAGATTTCATTCAAGTACTGCATTTCGGACTCTTTTGTTGACTATGATGGCTACTCCATTTCTTCTAAGGAATTCTTGTGCACACTAGTAGATATAATGATCATCTGAGTTAAATTCATCCATTCCAGTCCATTTTAGCTCGCTGATTCCTAGAACGTTGACGTTCACTCTTGCCATCTCCTATTTGACCACTTCCAATATGGCTTGATCCATGGACCTAATATTCCAGCTTCCTAGGCAATACTGCTCTTTACAGCATTAGACTTTAGTTCCATCACCAGACACATCCACCACTGGGTGGTGTTGTTGCTTTGGTTCAGTCTCTTCAGTCTTTCTGGGGTTATTTCTCCACTGATCTCCAGTAGCATATTGGGCACCTACCAACCTGGAGAGTTCATCTTTCAGTGTCCTATCTTTTTGCCTTTTCATACTGTTCATGGGGTTCTCAAGGCAAAAATACTGAAGTGGTTTGTCATTCCCTTCTCCAGTGGACCACGTTTGGTCAGAACCACCCACCATGACCTGTCTGTCTTGGGTGGCCCTACATGTCATGGCTCATAGTTTCATTTAGTTAGACAAGGCTGTGGTCCAGGTGATCAGATTGGTTAGTTTCCTGTGATTATGGTTTTCATCACTTTAATTTACCCCCAAACCTACTACAGTATCCACAGTGGGGACTTTTTTTTTTAAGGCATAGCCTCAAATGTTGCCTGAAATAATAAGCCTATTAAACAGAAGTCTTTGGAAAGCAAGATACTGTTTCAAAAGACTATTATGATAGGGATTCTTCTCTTGGTGCTGTGGACTATGCTAAGTACTTCTTATTGCATTGGGGAAATGGTAGAATGAAAATGAACCCCTCTAGGCAGAGTTAAGAGAATCTTGGGAAGGAAATTCTATGATTATCATAAATTAATCTCTTTTAGCTCCAAGTTATAGTTCAAGTTGATTTCTCATCCTTATTAAATTTCTCACATGCATGTTAGGGGGATTGATAGGAAAAGGATTGATGCTTTCAAACTGTGGTGCTAGAGAAGACTCTTGAGAATCCTTTGGACTGCAAGGAGATAAAACCAGTTGATTCTAAAGGAAATCAACCCTGAATATTCAATGGAAGGATTTATGCTGAAACTGAATATCCAATATTTGCACCACCTGATAAGAAGAGCTGACTAGCTGAAAAAGATCCTAATGTTGGAAAGATTGAGGGCAGGAGAAGTGGATGACAGAGGATAAGGTGGCTGGATAGTATCACCAAGTCATTGGACATGAATTTGAGCAGACTCCAGGAGATAGTGAAGGACAGGGAAGCCTAGTGTGCTGCAGTCCATGGGGTCACAGTCTGTTCATGACTTAACAACAACAAGGGAAAAGGATAGAAAGCTGAGAATTGGAATGAAGGCAAGTCAGATAAATCTGGGTATCTTGACCTCCATACAAATTCTTTTAAGCCTTCCTCTCCAACAGATTCTGTTTCTCCTCCCCCTTCTCAGGAAGAAGCTTCTCTCATCATGAGGATAGTGAAGTGACCTTACATTGAAAGGGAAAGCTTATTTTCAAATGAACAGCCCTTGCTATCCCTCACGACCTCCAGAACCATGCTAGAGTCAAACAGAACCTAATAATCGAAGGAAATAAGTACCAAGTCTGACCTGGGTGGAATTAACTTACATACTGAAAAAGATTGCAAAATGTGGTTAGTTTATATAGGTAGAAATTAACACATATATATTTCTATATATATGCACAAATGGAATCTACATGTACTTGACCAGGGTAGAAGAAAACAAGGTTAGCATGGCCAAATGCATCAATATGGTACACTTCGCAGGGAGTTTGGATTTCATATGTTATACTGAGCAACTGGGAAAGACCCTCACGATTTGCTTACCCAGCTGACTAAAGCCTAGATGTCACATTGGTTCACACACTAAATAAAGTTGAGGGCTTCCTTGGTGGCTCAGCAATAAAGAATCTACCTGCTAATACAGGAAACAGGGGTTTGATCCCTGGGTGGAGAAGAGCCCCTGGGAGTAGGAAACAGCAAACCACTTCAATATTCTTGCCTGGAAAATCCCAAGGACAAAGGAGCCAGGCAGGCTACAGTCCATGTGGTAGCAAAGAGTTGGACACAACTTAGCAACTAAACAACAACAACAACAAAATAAGGTTTAAATGTGCAATTTCCTTATTATAATGTAGAGAAATAACTCTAATGATCTAGGGAAATGGGAATGATGGAGTGGATGTATAATGTGTGACTTACCCATTTCCTGATGGATTTTCAGAGGACACTCTTTACAAAAGCATTGAGTAATAATTTGGTGAGGGGAGTACCAACCTCCTCAGAAAGCTCTGCAGACAACCTCAGTAGGAGGGGATGATGGCAGTTCCTCTCGAGGTAGCACCCTGCTACGCTGTCACAAGTATGTACACAAGTGTGAAATCTTCCTCCCTCCCTTCCTTCCCCAAAGAAATGGGGAACTCTTAGCTTGGACAACTGTGCATTTCAGAAAGGGAAGTAGGACTATCTGAGGTTATTGGATACTGACTCTGAGCTGGCGCTAAACCCAGGAAGTCTATTAATCGAGGTGGGGACTTTTCAGGGTTGTTGATATATAAGCTTCTGGCCTGACTCTGTTTCTTGATGTATCCAGTGGGTCCACAAATTTATCTGGAGTTCTTTTTCCATTTTTAAGTATGCAGTTAGAAAAGACAATTCTTGCCAGGTGGTATAATCCCTTAATTTGGTTTCTAGACCCAACCTTTCTCTAACGTTGTTGGGCAATGTATATATCTGTATTTTCCCTTCTCGTTTCTTTCAAAAGGAAAGAATACCTTTCACCCATACCAAGTCACCCTTACCTGGGTTAAAACATTTGTAGGGCAGTCAAAAAAGTTTTAAGTATTGGTTTGGGGAGAAGTCTTTCTAGTCCTGAGGTCTTTTTCTCTATTCCTATCTTATACACGTTCTGATGAAGGTGAATCTGAGCTCATGATAGTGTTCTGAATTTGGAACAACCAAAGCAGTAGGATATAATGATACTGATTTTTTTTCTAAATATAGTTAGTGTATTCTTATTAATTACATTTTTTTCAGTCTTTACACTTTGGATAAAACCAACCAACAAATTTCTATGTGGATTTTCTTTCAAATTGAGTGTGCATGACTCAATAGTTAAAACATAGTTAACAAGTTGTGTCACAAAATATTCCAGCTTCTAATTCAGCATAACCTTCTATAATTATGTATTATGTACTCTTTCTTTTAGAAAATAACACATATGATGATATTTGCAATATGCATGAGAACACACATAGATTTTCAGAATTCTAATAATGAGGATGCAAGCATAACCTTTGGTATTTCAGATCCTATCATGGGTGTCACTATGGAGAAGGTTGAGATGCAAACAGGAATGGGCAGCAAGTACTGAACATCCATGCACTGATATAGAAATTGTACATTCGGTTATTTTTGTATATCACTGGCACTCATAACCAGTGTCAATGATGTCATAAAATCCTAAAGATTTTTTTCCCTTCCACCTGATTATAAATAAGATGATTCAGAATACATGAAAGAAACTAAAGTGGGAAAAGTAAGGTGGAGAAAAGGGCAAGAAAGTGCTGGCAGTGAAAGCCATTTCTACACTTCAGTTTTAATGTAGATGTAATTGTCTAAATGACAGAGTGCCCAGTAGCTCTCAGTGGACAGGGCACTTTTTCAGCTTTCTCTAAAGCTTGAGAAAAGAGCAAAGGTTAGTCAGTGGATTACGAGGTGGTGACATCCATTCAAGTTTTTCTGACAGAAAAGCTTAAGTCAAAGGCCATAAACAAAAGATGAGTCAGCTTTCTTAGTATATCAGAGCACTCATTATCATTAACTGAAGCTGAAACAAAGTATTTTAAGGACCAACAATATAAGACATTATATTATTTTAGCCACTGCATGTAATTTGTTATCCCCATCATGGGAATATGACATGTAAGGGGCTTTCTGCCCCTGAAAGGCAACACCACACCCACCCACCTATAAACAGCCTCCAGCCTGACTCATCACTGGCCCCCAGCCTCACTGTGCACACACACAGTCAGCAGCCACAAGAAATCACACCAACATCTAAGGAGGCATAAAGTAAAAAAAAAAAAATCTAAAATTTCCCTGGAGCCACAAAAGGATTTTGAATAACCCAAGTAATCTTGAGAAAAAAGAACAGAGCTGGAGGCATCACAGTTTCTGTTTCAAATGGTAGGTAGCACAAAGGTATAATATTCAAAATGGTATGACACTGGAATAAAAATTGACCTATAAAGCAATGAAATAGAATTGTGAGCCTAAACAAAAACTCCAGGATATATCTCCAACTAATAACTTTACAAGGGAACCAAGAATACTCAATGAATAAAAAATGGTCTCTTCAACAAATGATGCTGGGAAAAAATAGATAGTTATATGCAAAAGAATAAAACTAGACCCCTATCTTACATCACTTAACAATAATGAACTGGAAATTAATTAAAGACCTCAATGTAAGACCTGAAACTGTAAAACTCTGCAGAGGAAATATCGGAACAAAAGCTCCTTGATATTGGTCTCAGCAGCAATTATCTGGATATGACACCTAAAGTACAACGAATAAAGGTAAAATAAATAAGCACACATCAAACTAAAAAGCTACTGCACAACAAAATAAACAATCAACAAAATGAAACTAATCCATGGAACAGGAGAAAATATTTGCAATTCACTTATCTAATATGGGATTAATGTCCAAAATATCTTCAATAGCAGAAAAAGTAACAACCTGATTAAAAAATGGGTCAAGGCCCTGAAGAGACATTTTTCACAAAGAAGACATACAGATGACCACACCAATACATGAAAATATGCTCAACACCACTAGTTATCAGGAAAATGCAAATCAAGACCACAATGATATATCACCTCATACCACTTAGAACAGTTACCATGAAAAAGACAAGTGATAACAAATGTTAGTGAGGATGTGGAGAAAAGGGAACCCTCATGCACTGGTGAGAATGCAAACTGGTACAGCCAATGTTGAAAACAGTATGGAGGTCGCTTAAAAGTTAAAAACAGAGCTAAAGTACGATCCAGCAAGTTCACTTTATCTGTAGGAAACAAAAATCCTACGTCAAAAACACCACCATGTTTATAGCAGCATTATTTTCAACAGCTAATACATGGAAACAACTTGTGTCTATTGATGGATGAATAAAGAAAATTTGGTATATATACAATTAAATATTATTCAGCCATAAAATATAATGAGATCCTAGCATTTGCAAAAACAGCTGGAACTCAAGGACATTATGATGAGTGAAATAAGAATGAAGATGACAACTACAGTGTGATCTCATTTAACTCTGAAATCTTAAAAAAAAAGAAAAAAGAAAAAAAAAAACAACCCCCAAAACATCAGATTTGTATTACCAGAGAGAGGGGTTGGGGAATGAGGGAAATAGACAGAAGTCAAAATGTATACATTTTTATTTATAACATCAGTTAGTATTGTGGATGTAGTATATGTTTGGAGCTCTCTCCAGGTAACTGAATATATCTAATTTGTTCCTTGATGTTGCTGAGTAATATTTATGAATATAACATAGTGTACTTTCTGTTGTCTTGGTGATGAAAATTTGACTTATTATTTTATGAAAATAAAATATACTATGCACATTCTTACACAAATATTTTTGTGTACATATGAACTTATTTCTCTTGGGCATATGGACTTCGGAGTGTAATTGTTAGGTAGCAAACATATCTGGTTAACTTTATTAGAAACATCCTAACAGTTTTCCTAAGGGCTTATATTTTTCTACTTTCGTACCAGCAATGTATGAGGGTTTTTGTTTGTCTACATCCTTGCTAACATTTGATATTAGTAGCTTTTCCCCCAATCATTCTTATAGATGTATGTTGGTGTTAAACTGTGGCTATATTTCCTTAGTAATAAGGTTGAGCATTTTTAAAAGTAATATTAAAAAGTATGTGTTCAAATCTTTGGTCATTAAACTTTTTAGATTGATTTGTACTTTTGTATAAATAAATGTGAGTTTTTGCATTATGAAGGTTTTCTCTCAGTCTAAGATTGGCATTTATCTTAATGGAATTTACCATACAATTTTGAGAACTTCATAATATACCATTTTATATATGTACAATCATTTACTTAAGTAGTCAAATCCTTTCCAATGTTTGTTATTTTAAATAGTAATTGCAAAAATATCCTTGAAATTATTTTACCCACAATTTCTTAGGATGCATTTTACAAGAGATTAAATTTCTAAGCCAAAGATTATGTGTGTATGCATATAAATATACACACAATTCCTCTTCCCCCAGTTCAGATCCTGTACACACACATTAAAAACACAGGATAAGTCTTTGGAGTCTCAGATTTTAGTTACATGCTTTCACTAATTATCAATTTCAGATACAGATGATAATTTTCCCCTTTCCTCTTGTAGTTTAACCATATATCTCATCTATTAAAAAACAGAGCCTTCCTAAATATAATGTGGATAAAAAAGAATAAACAGTTCTGAAGAACACTCTATGTGCGGGCACAGAGCTATTCTCTGGATATAAATGATCTCGTTCAATCCACAGTGCAACCAGTGAGTTTTATCTCATCTCATTTTTCATAACCAAAGAAGCTGAAATCTGAGTCATCCAAGCACATCCAATTAGCAAATGGCAGAGACAGGATTCAAATCAGGTGGTCTACCTCTAAATCGCAGAATTTTTATCCATCCAATGGGCTGCTTTCTAGTAAAAGTTCCAGAAAACAGCATAGCCAAACTGATATAAAAACACAGTTTATGTGGCTTCCATGTCCTGGCTATCGTAAACAGTGCAGGAATGAACATTGGGGTGTATGCATCTTTTTGAATTGTGGTTTTCTCAGGGTATATTCCCAGGAGTAGGATGGCTGGGTCATACGGTACCTGTTTATTTTTTTAAGAAACTGCCATACTGTTCTCCACAGCTGTGCTGTGCTTAGTCTCTCAGTCATATCTAACTCTTTGCAACCCCATGGACTATAGCCCGCCAGGTTCCTCTGTCCATGGGGATTCTCCAGGCAAGAATACTGGAGTGGGTTGTTATGCCCTCCTCCAGGGGATCTTCCCAACTCAGGGATTGAACCCAGGTTTCCCTCATTGCAGGTGGATTCTTTACTGTCTGAGCCCCCCGGAGAAGCCTAAGAATACTGGAGTGGGTAGCCTATCCCTTCTCCAGGGGAACTTCCTGACCCAGGAATTCAACTAGGGTCTCCTGCATTGCAGGAAGATTTCTACCAGCTAAGCTACCAGGGAAGCTTGTTCTCCATGGTGGCTTGTATCCATTTACATTCCCACAAACAGTGCAAGAGGGTCCCCTTTTCTCCACATCTTCTTTAATATGTGGCTGATTCACTACATTGTACAACAGAAACTAATATAGTATTTTAAGGCAACTGTGTCCCCCCAAAATACTTTATGCTTTTCAACTAGGAAAGAAAAACACAATTTAACTTCCACTCTCCAGTGCCACATGTAAGGAGCTTGAAAGTCACTACTTCATCCTGACAACAAGTAAAAAGATGAACAGATAGGAAAATCAACAACTCTTGCATTCTTAAGAGAAGAGAGAAGAGGACACAGAACAAACAGGATGTCCAAGATTGCAAAGACAGAAGAATACAAGTCATCCTAGCTTATCAGAGTAGAGACCCTTGAGCAGAAATTGACACAAGATGGCAAATCTAAACTGAAAATGACAAACTGCTGGAAGCTCAGTGCAGACAAGTCTGAGAGTTTTAATACTCCAGGGGGAACCAGACACGAGGGTGGGGCCAAAATATTGAGAGGCTTACCTTTGGGAACTTGACAAGGTCCCAGTAAATGGAGAAATATTCTCTGGCAGGGAGGGGAAAAGGAACCATTTTGAAATATGCTGGGTCTTAACAAGACTAGACTCAGGAGAAATTAATTAACCAGAGCCCAAGCTGCAGGGCTATTATCAGAGCATAACTGACACCTGAGCAAGGGAATTGCCCGGCTCCAGCCCGCTGTAGCTATCCTGTACTAAGGGGAGGTGCTTCCCCAATGACTCAGCAGTATAAGAATCCTGCCAATGCAGGAGACCCAGGAGTCATGGGTTAAATCTCAGGAAAATCTCCTGGAGGAGGAACTAACAACCCATTCCAGTATTCTTGCCTGAAAATCCCATGGACAGAGGAGTCTCACTGGCTACAGTCCATAGGGTCACAAAGAGTCAGACAGGGCTGAGCAACTGAGTATGCATGCACCTAAGGGGAGAAAGAGAGAGAGAGAGAAAAGAGAAACACCTGAGAAGTTCACAGTCCAGAGGAATAGGCTCACTAAACCTCAGAACCTGATCATAGTTCTTTAGGGAACTTCTCATCCCAGTACACCTTACCACCACATTCCTAAAGGCCTATTTACAGCAATTCCACTCACCTGATACACCATATCTGGCTATTCAGAAAAAAATTACAAGACATACCAATAGGCTGAGCAATTTGAGGAGACAGAGCAAGCATCAGAACTAGACTTAAATATGGCAGGGAGATTGGAGTTATTAGGCTTGGAATTTAAAACAACTCTGAATAACAGACTAAGAATTCTAATGGATAAAGTAGACTGTATATGAAAATACATGGGCAGGTTAAGTACAGAGACAGAAATTCTATATAAGCAATTGTAAAATACATGCCATGATGGGCTTATCCATTAAACTACACTCAGCTGAGGAAAGAATGTCTGGGCTAGATGACACACGAATAGAATCCTCAAAAACAAAGAAACCCAAAGCTGGTTTTTTGAAAAGATCAATAAAATTGATAAGCCTGTAGCCAGGCTACTCAAGAGAATGAATGAGATGGCACAGGTTACTAAGATCAGAAATGAAAGTGAGCTCATAGGCATTTGCTGTTGTTGCTGTTCAGTTGCTAAGTCATGCCCAACTCTGCAACCTCATGGACTGCAGCCCTCCAGGCTCCTCTGACCTCCACTATCTCCTGGAGTTTGCTCAGATTCATGTCCATTGTGTCAGTGATGCTATGTAACCATCTCATTTTCTGCCATCCCCCTTCTCCTTTTGCCTTCAGTCTTTCCCAGCATCAGGGTCTTTTCCAATGAATAGGCTGTTCGCATCAGGTGGCCATTCAATGGGTAATAAAGGAATGCCATAAATAACCCCATGCCCACAAATTTGATAACCTAGATGAAATGGACCACTTCCTTGAAAGATACAAAATGTACACAAGAAGACCCAGATGATATGGATAGTCATATATTTATTAAAGATACTGGATCAAAACATGTCTGACTCTTTGCGACCCCATGGACTGTATAGCCTACAAGGCTCCTCCCTCCATGGGATTCTCCCGGCAAGAGTACTGGAGTGGGTTGCCATTTCCTTCTCCACAAAAATGAATAACTTCCTCAATTACCTGCTGCTGCTGCTGCTGCTAAGTTGCTTCAGTCGTGTCTGACTCTGTGTGACCCCATAGACAGCAGCCCACCAGGCTCCCCCGTCCCTGGGATTCTCCAGGCAAGAACACTGGAGTGTGTTGCCATTTCCTTCTCCAATGAATGGAAGTGAAAAGTGAAAGCGAAGTCGCTCAGTCGTGTCCAACTCTTAGCAACCCCATGGACTGCAGGCTACCAGGCTCCTCCGCCCATGGGATTTTTCAGGCAAGAGTACTGGAGTGGGGTGCCATTGCCTTTTCCGAACTTGAAGTAGACCTAATTGTAAAAACACAAAACCTTAAAACTCTTCAGAAGATAACACAGGAGACAATCAAGATGACCTTGGGTCTGCTAAGACATTTTTAGACACAACACCAAATTCATGATTCATAAAAGAAAAAATGGATATGTCAGACTTCATTAAAATTAAAAATTTATGCAAGAGTTTATCAAGAGAAGAAGACAAGCCATGAGCTGAAGAAAATATTTGAAAAGCAGATCTGATAAAGGACTGTTATCTAAAATAAGCCAAGAACTCTTAAAATTTAACAGGTTTACAAACAAGTTAAAAGAAGAAAAAAGGACCAAAGACCTTATCAGAAACCTCACCAAAAATATACAGATGGCAAATGAGCATATGAAAAGAAACTCCAAATATGTCATCAGGGAAATTAAAATGACAATGAGATGTCATTACACTCCTATCAGATGGCCAATTTCTAGAACACTGAAACACTGAGAACACCAAGTGCTGGTAGGGGTGTAGATGAACAGGAATGCTCATTCACGGCTAGTTCAAATACAAAATGGCACAGGCATTTTGGAAGACAGTTTGACAATTTCTTACAAAATTAAACATACTCCATATAATCCAGCAGTTGTGCTTTATGTTATTTATCCAAAGAAGTTAAAATCTATGTTCACAGAAAAACCCATCACAGATGTTTACAGCAGCTTTATTCATAATTGTCAAAATTTGGAAGAAAACAGATGTACTTCAGTTAAATGAATGGATAAAGTAACTGTGATACAGCTAGACAATGGAAATGAGCTATCAAGCCATGAAAAAACATGGAAAAACTTTAAATGCATATTACTAAGTGAAAGAAGCCAATTTGAAAAGGCGACATACTGAATGATTCCAACTAGATGGCATTCTGGAAAAGGTGAAAGCCTGGAGACAGAAAAAGATCAATTGTTTCCAGGCAGCATGAGTGGGAAGGGAGAGTAAGTGTCAGAGAACAGAAGAATTTGAGGGTGGTGAGAAGAAATGGAGTAGCCATCATGGTCAACAAAAGAATCCGAAATGCAGTACTTGGATGCAATCTCAAAAACAACAGAATGATCTCTGTTCGTTTGCAAGGCAAACCATTCATTATCACAGTTATCCAAGTCTATGCTCCAACGAGTAATGCTGAAGAAGGTGAAGTTGAATGGTTTTATGAAGACATTTTAGAACTAACACCCAAAAAAGATGTCCTTTTCATTATAGGGGACTGGAATGCTAAAGTAGGAAGTCAAGAAACACCTGGAGTAACAGGCAAATTTGACCTTGGAACACGGAATGAGGCAGGGCAAAGACTAATAGAGTTTTGCCAAGAAAATGCACTGGTCATAGCAAACACCCTCTTCCAATAACACAAGAGAAGATTCTACCCATGGACATCACCAGATGGTCAACACCGAAATCAGATTGATTATATTCTATGCAGCCGAAGATGGAGAAGCTCTATACTGTCAACAAAAACAAGACCAGGAGCTGACTGTGGCTCAGATCATGAACTCCTTATTACCAAATTCAGACTTAAACTGAAGAAAGTAGGGAAAACCACTAGACCATTCAGGTATGACCTAAATCAAATCCCTTATGATTATACAGTGGAAATGAGATATAGATTTAAGGGCCTAGATCTAATAGATAGAGTGCCTGATGAACTATGGAATGAGGTTCGTGACATTGTATGAGAGACAGGAATCAAGACCATCCCCATGGAAAAGAAAAGCAAAAAGGCAAAATGGCTGTCTGGGGAGGCCTTACAAATAGCTGTGAAAAGAAGAGAGGTGAAAAGCAANGATAGGAAAAATACAGGCTTCAGCAGCACGGCCAGGTGTGTCAGGAGCTCATCTGGCCACTGAATCCTGGGGGGCTGGGCTCTTCCTGCCAGAATAAAGTGGGGTGAGCACAGAGGGAGAGCACGAGCCCTGTGGAGATGAATGAGGGACCGTTAGACCTAGAAGACAGAGGTGGGGCCTCCTGAACACTCCAGACTCTCGAGGGGGAACTAAAATTAGAGGAAATGGAGGCAGGGCAGCAACTTAGTAGCAGCAGCAGCAGGAGCAGCAGCAGCAGCAGCTTGGTTGAGGATACAAGTTAGGTAGGACTATCTGGTCAAGAAATAGATGGCGTGCAAAGATAATAAGATTAGGCCAAGTGTGAAAGCTGTAAAGAGACTTTCAAAGAGACTTGAGTATCACTTAGTCTAGTACTTGACCCAGGACTCCTACCTCTGGTGGCACAAGAAGTTTTTGTCTAGTGTGAGGGCATGTCTTTAAGTAACTCTGAATCTCTAATGAGAGTGTTACTTCATTTTCAGATCTCTAATTCTCCTATTTGCCGAGAAGAAAGCTTTAGGTTATTGTTACTGTGTCTTTAACACCTCTGACAGGTGCTGTTTTCACATTTTTACAAAGCAAAAAGAATTCGGCAGGTAAAAATGCCCAGCTGGAATTGAATGACAGTGTTGCGTATCATTGAAGTTTTATTTTAATTTTTTTCTTTTTGGTTACCTTTTAGACTTGTTAAATCAGATGACAGTAATAGAAAGTTTCCTTTGACAATAAATTTAATTGGCTTTTAAAAAGAAAAGTATTAAATTAAATTTAAGGAAGTTATTTAAGGAAAATATTAAATAATATAGGTGAAAATTAGATATGGCACAATTGGAAAGATGGTATGAGAATGACTAAAAATTAGGAATATTAATCTGGTGCACTCCTCTGATTTTATGGTACATGCACAGGAGAATTAGAGAAGACATTACCTTCTCAGGGCCACACATCCCATTAGTATCAGAACAGGAAATGCAAACCAAGTTTCCAAACACCCAATCCATATCTCTGAGCACCATCCCAGGCTATATTCCTAACTTTAGCAACACTGAATAAAGCAGTATGGGAGGAAGAGCCAAAAGCAATAATCCATGAAAGTGAAAGTCGTGTCTGCCTCTTTGCGACTCCATGGACTGTAGCCCACCAGGCTTCTCCATCCATGGGGTTTTCCAGGCAAAAATACTGGAGTGGGTTGCCATTTCCTTCTCCAGGGGATTTTCCCTACCCAGGGATCAAACTCAGGTTCCTGCATTGCAGGCAGACGCTTTACCCTCTGAGCCACCAGGGAAGCCCTTAGTGAATAAGCTATAGTGCTCTGAACTAACTGCCAGTGAGAGAGGATAGAAGGATATTTTGACATTTAAATTAAGGCCTTTTGTTTTTTGCCAGTTTCCTCTCTGCCTTCTCTTGCTCATTTTAATTGCACTAGTCTTCCCTTATATATGTACTTCCTCAAGAAATGATATAAAGGTCCTTAGTTACAAAATGTTTGTGCTTTTAGGAGAAATAAGAGGATTGCACTTATAGCCAAAGCGTTAGAGGATTTGAAGGAAAAGATTTTCTCTCCACTTTCAACTAGAAAAGATTCTCCTGGTCTTGGCAGCGTTGAAAGTAAAGGAAAATGCTGTGTGAATAAAGATGATGATTGGTACTGGAGAAGGAAGTTCCAGACTGTTTCCCAGCCAGAAGTCCTGAGGAGCTCAGACTTCAGATGGGTTTGTGGGATCCAAGAGCAGAGGGTTTCTGCTTCTCTGGCAAGGCCAAAGAGATGAACTGGCTGCTTTGAGGTTGTCAGAGAGTTCCCAAACCCCAATATGGCTCAGAAGTAAAAGGAGTAGTCACCCTGAGGATGGGAATGGGGGATAGGTTTGCAGTGACAGCAGGGAGTTATCAATGAGGACGAAATAAGGCGAGGAGGATCTCAAAGTTTAGTTGAATTGTGGGGCGGGGGGAGAGGGAAGATGTCACATTTCACAGCTGATTTGATGGATTGAAATTCACATCTGATTTAAGAAATAGGAATTACAGTGTGAGTGGGTGTGTGTGCGTGTGTGCGCACATTTAGAGTGGAGAGGAGCTAGTTGCTAAATCCATAATTTGAATCAACTCTTAGAGGATAAATGGATAAATAGGATTCCAAAAAGCAAAATCTCTAGAAAGGAATTGGCGTCTAATCAACCAGTGATTTTTTTTTTCCAGTAAAGTGAAAGAATAAGTTTCCTAAGAGAAGTTCAGACAAAATGCAGTGGGAGCTCAAAGGAAGGAGGGACTAATTCTCACTGGAGAGACGAGAGCACTTTCTCGGGGAATGGGTCATGTTGCCCGGACTTGGACAGGTGAGGAGGGAAAACACCAATTTGCAGTTCACCCTCTGCAGAGGCAGATGCCTGGTGTCCAGGAGGTGCCAATAAATCTGAGGTAATGGCCTGATGCTCCCTGTCTTCTATCCCCTTCTGTGCTTTTTTGTAGAGGTAGGATGGTTTTTGGATGTTGGTCTCAGAACAGGTTATAAGGCCAGGTGACAAAGGGACTTCAGAGTTCAACAAGCCAGGGCTCAAATCAGTGGTCTCTCTGAGCCTCAGTTTCCTTATCCAGAGAATGAGAACAATATAACCTACCACATATGATTGTTGAGGAAAAAGGTTAAATAATAATAGACCTAAAGCCTGGGAAATAGTGCTTGGCATCCAGCTGGGTTCCAGTAGCAATCGGCTTTTCTTCCCTCTTTTCCCACAGAGGAGAGACTATCTCTCACCTCTGTATCCTGTATCCTTCATTGTGTCAGTATAGTGCCTTGTACACAGAAGGGGCAATGAAGTTTCTTGCTTTGACTTGCTCCGATTTAAAGAATATAAATTGAAGTATAGCTGAAAAATAGGCAGACTAAACCTGGCGCTGGTGCATCAGCCCACTGTTAGATGAACAGATCAGAGAAAGTTTTCCATTTAGCCATGCAGTTTTTCTCTCTTTGGCTGTCAGTCAGCACAAAGGTAATCCCAAGAATCAAGGTACTGAAAAGTGAATTTCTGGCTGAACTGATCACAGCAGTCCTGACATCATACAGCTGCTGCTTTCCATAATCAATGCCAGAGCTTAGTTTATTCACCTTATGAGTCCCTCGTGAAATTCCAAGCCCAGTACCTGATGGTAACATTTCCCCTAATTGATGCATGTTTGCTCTGGGAATTACATCCTGTTTGATTAATTTTGGGTTTGATTTCCTTCCTCCTAGTGCTATGATTTTCATGGCTAGAGCTGTTCTTTTGATGCTTTGCATGTGGTGGAAGGAGATGGATCTTTGGGCACTGAGCTGGGTCCTAACGCTGGCCTCCTGGCTTTGAAGAAACAATTCTTAGGAAAAGACTGGGAAATGATTGACCTGGTGGATCTTGGTGGGACATTTTCACTTATGTTAGGAAGAGAAGAAGAGTAACACTGAGCATCAGACAGTGGGTTAGGCCATTTGTATCCAGAATTACGTAGCCATTATGTAAAATAGAATTGTCNTGAATTTCTGGCTGAACTGATCACAGCAGTCCTGACATCATACAGCTGCTGCTTTCCATAATCAATGCCAGAGCTTAGTTTATTCACCTTATGAGTCCCTCGTGAAATTCCAAGCCCAGTACCTGATGGTAACATTTCCCCTAATTGATGCATGTTTGCTCTGGGAATTACATCCTGTTTGATTAATTTTGGGTTTGATTTCCTTCCTCCTAGTGCTATGATTTTCATGGCTAGAGCTGTTCTTTTGATGCTTTGCATGTGGTGGAAGGAGATGGATCTTTGGGCACTGAGCTGGGTCCTAACGCTGGCCTCCTGGCTTTGAAGAAACAATTCTTAGGAAAAGACTGGGAAATGATTGACCTGGTGGATCTTGGTGGGACATTTTCACTTATGTTAGGAAGAGAAGAAGAGTAACACTGAGCATCAGACAGTGGGTTAGGCCATTTGTATCCAGAATTACGTAGCCATTATGTAAAATGAAGAAACTGATACTCAGTAAGAAAAACCATAAACTTGGTAAAAGGTAGAGCTTGTGTTCAAGTCTCATGTTCTTTGCCTTCAGCAAATCTTAAAAAAAAAAAACAAAAACAATTAAAGTGGGATAGTTTTGTAAAAACTTAGATTTTTTTTTTTTTTTGGAAAAGAAAATTAATTGTTCATCTCTACTTTTAGCTCTCTGATGTATTTGATTGCTGTCTTTCTTTCCATTTGCATGGTTTTGGATATAGTTTTGTAATTGCACCATCTGAAACATTATTCTTCAAGTCGTTAAAGAAATATTTTCTTAGTAATAGTTTTGCCAGAGTTCTCAGAATTAAAATTTGCGCCTCCATTTATTGAACATTGGACAGTAGTTAAGGAAATTCTATGCATAGAGACTTTCTAACTTGTAGATCTTAGCAGACCCTGGAGACTTCTTTACTTATTACTGACTGCAGTGTATAGAATATAACTCCCTCACAGTGATATGATCCTGTTGTGCCTTTCTGCCAAGGATTCCCAAACTATAACTCCTTTTTCAGCCTCTCCCATGGATTTCTTGACTGACCTACCTAGTCTTGTGTTTTACTTCCTGAATATATGTTTGTGGTTCTGCAAGAACTTTTAGTCTCTTTTCAGCAAGTAACCCCACTTTATTTACAGTGTAGCAGAAAGCTCTGTGACTCTGGAAAAACTGCTTCAACTTGTAGCTTGTTTTCCCCAGGTAAAACAAAGGGGATATTGTATATATATTTTTTTCACATGTATGTTAAAATATACATGTGTGTTGTTTGTTGTTCAGTTGCTAAGTTGTGTCCCACTCTTTGCGACTCCATGGACTGAAGCACTCCGGGCTTTCCTCTCCTTCACTGTCTCCTGGAGTTTGCTCAGACTTGTGTGCATTGAGTTTGTGATGCCATCTAACCATCTCATCCTCTATTATCCCCTTCTCATCCTGCCCTCAATCTCTCCCAGCATCGGGATCTTTTCCAGTGAGTCAGCTCTTTGCATCAGGTGGCCAAAGTATTGGAACTTCAGCTTCAGCATTAGTCTTTCCAGTGAATGTTCTGGGTTGATTTCCTTTAGGATGACTGGTTTGATCTTGCAGTCTGAGAGACTCTCAAGAGTCTTTGCTAGCACCACAATTCAAAAGTGTAATTATATGATATTATATATTATAGGCCTGGCAGTATACCAATCAGATAATGCAGGCATCCTGCCTACAACAAAGGCCACATGTGTTACTACAGGAAGATTCAAGTCCTCTCCTGGTCTCTAGCAGCTTAGGAAACCCCAGGGTGCAAAGATCCCCATAGGATCCAGGGGATGAAAGATAATGGATATTGTCTGCCAACGATCAGCTGTTTGTTTGTTTTTTTCTTTTTTCTGTTTTTCATTTTTTTAATTTATTTTTTTATTGAAGGATAATTGTTTTACAGAGGTTTTTTTGTTTGTTTGTTTTCTGTCAAACCTCAACGTGAATCAGCCATAGATATACATATATCACCTCCCTTTTGAACCTCCCTCCTATCTCCCTTCCCATCCCACCCGTCTAGGTTTATACAGAGCCCCTGTTTGAGTTTCCTGAGCCATACAGCAAATTCCCATTGGCTATCTATTTTACATATGGTAATATAATTTTCCATGTTACTCTTTCCATACATATATCTCACCCTCTCCTCCTCTCTTCTCATGTCCATTAGTCTATTCCCTATGTCTGTTTCTCCACTCAGTTCAGTTCAGTTTAGTTGCTCAGTTGTGTCCGACTCTCTGACCCCATGAATCGCAGCATGCCAGGCCTCCCTGTTCATCACCATCTCCCGGAGTTCACTCAGACTCANTGATGAACAGGGAGGCCTGGCATGCTGCAATTCATGGGGTCGCAAAGATTCAGACACGACTGAGTGACTGAACTGAACTGAAAGTTCTCTGTATAATATGATGACAGATGTATGACATTATGCATTTGTCCAAACCCACAGATGTACATTCTCCAAGATGGCAGAGTAGAAGGATGTGTGCTCATCTCCTCCTGCAAGAACTCCAAAATAACAGAATAATGTTGGATCCTACAAAAGAAAGATACCCGATCTTCAAAGGTAAAGGAGACGCCCCAGCAAAATAGTAGAAGAGGCGAAATTTTGTTTAGAATCAAACCCCATACTCACCAGTGACACTCAGAAAACCAAAACAAATCTTGTGTGCACCAGGACACAGAAACCCACAGAGGCTGAGCCAGAACTGTGTTTGAGGGTCTCCTGCAGAGGTACAGGTCAGCTGTGGACTGCCACAGGGGCAGGGGCTCTTGGTGCAATATACCTGGATATGGCATAAGCCCTTTTGGAAGAGGTCACCATTAACCTCACCATAGAGCTGCCAGAACTTACATAGGACTGGGGAAACAGACTCCTGGAGGACACAAACAAAACCTTGTGTGTACCAGGACCCAGTAGAAAGGANTGGATATGGCATAAGCCCTTTTGGAAGAGGTCACCATTAACCTCACCATAGAGCTGCCAGAACTTACATAGGACTGGGGAAACAGACTCCTGGAGGACACAAACAAAACCTTGTGTGTACCAGGACCCAGTAGAAAGGAGCAGTGACCCCGTAAGACTTGGACCCTGACTTGCCTGTGAGTGTCCAGGAGTCTCCGGCAGAAGAATGGGACATTGGTGGCCTGCTGCAGGGTTGGAGGCATTGACTACAGCAGTGCCTGCATGGGACCTTTTGAAGGAAGTCAGCTTTATATTCCTTACCTCGACCATAGTTTGGCCTCAGGTGAAACAACAGGGAGGGAACACAGCCCTGCCCATCAACAGAAAACTGGATTAAAGATTTACTGAGGATCAAAAACAAGACCAGGAACTGATTGTGGCTCAGATCATGAACTTCTTATTGCCAAATTCAGACTTAAATTGAAGTACTTAGGGAAAACCACTAGACCTTTCAGGTATGACCTAAATAAAATCCCTTATGATTATACAGTGGAAGTGAGATATAGATTTAAAAGACTAGATGTGATAGAGTGTCTGATGAACTATGGATGGAGGTCTGTGACATTGTATGGGAGACAGGGAGCAAGACCATCCCCAAGAAAAAGAAATGCAAAAAAGCAAAATGGCTGTCTGAGGAGACCTTACAAATAGCTGTGAAAAGAAGAGAAGCAAAAAGCAAAGGAGAAAAGGAAAGACACAAGCATCTGAATGCAGAGTTCCAAAGAATAGCAAGGAGAGATAAGAAAGCCTTCCTCAGTGATCAGTGCAAAGAAATAGAGGAAAACAACAGAATGGGAAAGACCGGAGATCTCTTCAAGAAAATTAGAGATACATTTCATGCAAAGATGGGCTCGATAAAGGACAGAAATGGTGTGGACCTAACAGAAGCAGAAGATATTAAGAAGAGGTGGCAAGAATACACAGAACTCTACAAAAGAGATCTTCATGACCAAGATAATCATGATGGTATGATCACTCACCTAGATCCAGACATCCTGGAATGTGAAGTCAAGTGGGCCTTAGAAAGCATCACTATGAATGAAGCTAGTGGAGGTGATGGCATTCCAGTTGAGCTATTTCAAATCCTGAAAGATGATGCTGTGAAAGTGCTGCACTCAATATGCCAGCAAATTTGGAAAACTTAGCAGTGGACTGGAAAAGGTCAGTTTTCATTCAAATCCCAAAGAAAGGCAATGCAAAAGAATGATCAAATTACCAAACAATTTTACTCATCTCACACACTAGTGAAGTAATGCTCAAAATTCTCCAATCCAGGCTTCAACAATATGTGAACCATGAACTTCCAGATGTTCAAGTTGGTTTTAGAAAAGGCAGAGGAACTAAAGATCAAATTGCCAACATCCACTTGATCATGAAAAAGGAAGAGAGTTCCAGGAAAACATCTATTTCTGCTTTATTGACTATGCCAAAGCCTTTGACTGTGTGGATTACAATAAACTGTGGAAAATTCTGAAAGAGATGGGAATACCAGACCACCTGACCTGCCTCTTGAGAAACCTATATGCAGGTCAGGAAGCAACAGTTAGAACTGGACATGGAACAAAATACTTGTTCCAAATAGGAAAAGGAGTACATCAAGGCTGTATATTGTCACCTTGCTTATTTAACTTATATGCAGAGTACATCATGAGAAACGCTGGGCTGGATGAAGCACAAGCTGGAATCAAGATTTCAGGGAGAAATATCAGTAACCTCAGATATGCAGATGACACCACCCTTAGGCAGAAAGTGAAGAAGAATTAAAGAGCCTCTTGATGAAAGTGAAAGAGGAGAGTGAAAAATTTGGGTTAAAGCTCAACATTCAGAAAACGAAGATCATGGCATCTGGTCCCATCACTTCATAGCAAAAATGGGGAAACAGTGGAAACAGTGACTGACTTTATTTTGGGGGGCCCCAAAAGCACTGCAGATGGTGATTGCAGCCATGAAATTAAAAGANAGATCAAGGCATCTGGTCTCATCACTTCATGGGAAATAGATGGGGAAACAGTGTCAGACTTTATTTTTGGGGGCTCCAAAATCCCTGCAGATGGTGACTGCTGCCATGAATTTAAAAGATGGTTGCTCCTTGGAAGAAATGTTATGACTACCCTAGACAACATATTGAAAAGCATTGTCAAAGCATTACTTTGCCAACAAATGTCCATACATTGAAAGTTATGGTTTTTCCAGTAGTCATGTATGTATGTGAGAATTGAACTATAATAAAAGCTGAGCACTGCAGAATTGATGCTTTTGAACTGTGGTGTTGGAGAAGCCTCTTGGACTAAAAGGAGATGCAGCCAGTCCAACCTAAAGGAGATCAGTCCTGAATGTTCATTGGAAGGACTGATGCTGAAGCTGAAACCTCAATACTTTGGCCACCTGATACAAAGAATTGACACATTTTAAAAGACCCTGATGCTGGGAAAGATTAAGGGCATGAGAAGAAGGGGATGACAGAGGATGAGATGATTGGAAGGCATCATTGACTCAATGGACATGAGTTTGAGTATGCTCTGGGAGTTGGTGATGGACAGGGAGTCCTAGCGTGCTGCAATCCATGGGGTCACAAGGAATCAGACACAACTGAGCAACTGAACTGAACTGAACAGAATGTACAAGACCAAGAGTAAACCCTAATATAACTTATGGACTTGGGTGATTTTAATTTGTTAGTATACGTTCATCCTAAGGAAAAAACAATGCAGCACTCTGATGTGTGATGTTGATATTATGGGAGGCTGTGTGCATGTGGGTCTGAGACATGTGCAGAATCTCCATACCTCCCTCTCAAAATTCATAGTAAGCCTAGAGTTTACTAAAAATAAAAAAGCACACACAGGTCCAGTGGTTAGAGCTTCACTTTTCAATATGGGGAGTGTAGGTTTGATCCCTTGTTGGGCAGCTAGGATCCTCACATGCCTCACAGTCAGAAAACCAAAATACAAAACAGGAACGATATTGTAACCAATTCAATAAAGACTTTAAAATGGTCCTCATAAAAAAAATCTTTACAAAAGTGTTTATAAAAAGCACACACACTTTATATCACTTTCCCACTTTCTCAATAAAAATACCAATTCAACGAGAAGTTACAATACCATACATATCCTATTCATGCTATGTTTAAAACACATAACTAATGAGAATTTACTATATAGCACAGGGAACTCTACTTGATGCTCTGTGGTGAACGTAATAGAAAGGAAATCCAGAAAAAGAGGGGATATATGGGAAAACCAGACCACCTAACCTGCCTCTTGAGAAATCTGTATGCAGGTCAGNAGAGGATGAGATGGCTGATGGACATGAGTCTGAGTGAACTCTGGGAGTTGGTGATGGACAGGGAGGCCTGGTGTGCTGCGATTCATGGGGTTGCAAAAAGTCGGACACGACTGAGCGACCGAAGTGAACTGAACTAAACTAATGAATTTTTTTGACTTAATGATAGGGCCAAATGTTATGCATTCAGTAGAAAATGTACATTGAATTTTGATTCAAAATGTCTTCTACTTTCCTGATTCTGTTCAGTATCAAGTCACAGCTCCCAGTCAGTCCACAATCACAACAGTAAGAACCTGAGAACAATTACCACCATTTTGCACCCAGACAGCCATTCTGTTTTACACTTTCAGTACAGTATTCAAAAGATAAATGGGATACCCAACACTTCATTATAAAATAGCCTTTATGTCAGATGATTGCCCCAATTGTAGACTAATTGGGTGTGTTTAATATAGGCTAGGTTAAGCTATAATGTTCATTGAGTAGGTAGGGGTACTAACTGAATATTTGGCCTCCAATATTTTTCATCCTTGTTGTTGTTTAGTCGCTATGTCATGTCTGACATTTTTGCAACTCCATGGACTATAGCCTGCCAGGCTGCTCTGTCCATGAGATTTCCCAGGCAAGAATACTGGAGTGGGTTGCTACTACAAGGGGTCTCCCTTACCCAGGGATCTTCAAGGGGTCCCCAGGGGATCTTTCTGACCCAGGGATACAACCTACAATTCCTGCATTGGCAGGTGGATTCTTTACTGCTGGGTTACCAGGGAATCCAGGCATTTTTCAACTTACAGTAGGTTTATTGGGACATAATGCCACTGTGGGGCTTCCCTCATAGCGCAGTTGGTAAAGAATCTACCTGCAATGCAGGAAACCAGGTTTGATCCCTGGGTCGGGAAAATCCACTGGAGAAGGAAATGGCAACCCACTCAAGTATTCTTGCCTGGAGAATCCCATGGACAGAGGAGCCTGACAGGCTACAGTCCATGGGGTCACAAAGANCCAGGTTTGATCCCTGGGTCGGGAAAATCCACTGGAGAAGGAAATGGCAACCCACTCAAGTATTCTTGCCTGGAGAATCCCATGGACAGAGGAGCCTGACAGGCTACAGTCCATGGGGTCACAAAGAGTCAGACAGTTCTGAGTGACTAAAAACCACCAAAGAAAACGCCACTGTGAGTCAAGGAAGATCGGTATAGTGATACCATGGAGATATTGTGGGTTGAGTTCCAGACCCCTGTAGTGAAGAAAATATCACCATAAAGAGAGTCACACGAAGTTTTTGGTTTCCCAGTACAGCATATAAAAGTTATGTTTGCATGATACTGTAGGCTAACAAATATGCAATAGCATCATGACTGAAAAAAAATGTGCACATCTTAATTTAAAAATACTTTATCGCTAAAAATGTTAACCATCATCTAACAACACAGGGTGGCCACAAAACTTTAATCCATACAATAGGAATACATTGAAGAACAATGAAAAGAGCTATGTCTGTACTTAATTGTTTGATTCCCAGTATGCACATATACATTTCCTCTGCTATTCAAAATAGAGTGTTCTTATGTAAGCTATGGTAAGAAAGCAAAGAAGCAATTACCTGAAGACACACCTTGCTAACGGATGCACAAAATAAACTGAGATAGAGATGCTAATAGACAGTTCAAAGCAATGGCAGCCTGATGCTGATATGATGAGTGTACTTCCTGGGGAAGGAATTTGGCAGTGCCAGTCCCATCGTGTGGGGTGAAAATTGCCTCTGTAACAGCTCAGTGCAAAACAAATGTCGAATGCTATTCTTGCTTTTCACCTTTTTTCATTACAGCAAAAATCCTCTTTGGATTTCTTTCAGTTACTGAAAACAGGTACTAGTGTAGGTCTTACTTAAAAGTGAGGTAGCATAAAGGGAACTTTTGAAAAGCAAAGGAAACTCATACAGCAGTATCAGAATTGGTAATCATATCCCAGTACTCTCCTGAGAAACAACTTTATCAACTGTAGTACAGCACGTATGTGTGGCTCCTTTGCCTTTAACCTTATGTAATTTACTTAGATTCAGAATTACTAAGGTTAGTCCTTTTCCCATGTATTCCCTTACCTGAGGTTGTTTCATACACTAAAAATGCAGCTAGATTCTCTTGTGACAGTCTGTGTTCCTCCCTGACACACTCAAAACCTCCTATTTTTTTTCTAGTTTGTATACACTAAAGTCAACTCTTTGTGTTGTAAAGCTCTGTGACTTTTGATGATGTTTGATGTCATGTATCAACTATTTTCGTTAGCATATTGGATAGTTTCACCACCCTAAAAATCCCTCGTATTTCAGCTATTCAATTCTTATCTCCTTTGCGTAAAACAATCTACACACTTAATGCAATCACTACCAAAATCCCAAAGGCGTGTTTTGCAGAAACAGAAAAACCCACTCTAAAATTCACATGGAATCTCAAGGGACCTCAAAAGCCAAAAAATTCTTGCAGAAAAACAATGTTGCACAAGTGACATCTGTTGCTTATCATTAGCAGCAAAAGTCTGGACATGTCTGCCCATTGCATCTTGCTAGCAAAGTCACGAAGGAAGGTCTGTATAGTCAAAGCTATGGTTTTTCCAGTAGCCATGTTTGAATGTGAGAATTGGACCATAAAAATGGCTGAGCACCAAATAATTGATGTTTTTGAATTGTGGTGCTGGAGAAGACTCTTGAGAGTCCCTTGGACTGCAAGATCAAGACAGTCAATCTTAAAGGAAATCAACCCTGAATATTCGTTGGGAGGACTGATGCTGAAGCTGAAGCTTGTAAACTTTGGCCACCTGATTTGAAGAGCTGACTCATTAGAAAAGACCCTGATGCTGGGAAAGATGGAGGGCAGGAGGAGAAGAGGGTGACAGAGGATGAGATGGTTGGATGGCATTACCCACTCAATNAAACTTTGGCCACCTGATTTGAAGAGCTGACTCATTAGAAAAGACCCTGATGCTGGGAAAGATGGAGGGCAGGAGGAGAAGAGGGTGACAGAGGATGAGATGGTTGGATGGCATTACCCACTCAATGGATACGAGTTTGAGTAAACTCCAGGAGACAGTGAATGACAGAGAAGCCCACCATGCTGTAGACCATGGGGTCACAAAGAGATGGATGTAACTTAGCGATTAAACAACAAAAAAGGAAACACAGTGCAGTCAAGCACTGGATAGAACAACATTTTGCTCACATAGAGAAGAGAAAGACCAAGATCAGCTTCAGTGGTAGCATCAGTTCCCCATGATCAATCGTCCCTCCCAACAGGTGATGCAAAGCAACTGGCACGCATGCCTCTTTCTTGTGCTGCAGCAGAAGAACTTCATCTTCTCTGCACAGATACAGCAGTATGTTGGCCAGATGCCACATAATGCAGTGCTCAAGTGGACAAACGAGCACAGGATTGAATCTGAAATAGGGAAAGATATTCCCACACAAGGTGAATAAGTCCAAACAGGCTATGAGGACTCTTTAGCTCTTGATCAAAAGAAGTGTTCCAGGCTCAAGGCTCGTATTCTACACAGCCAAGTGGGTTTCAAAAGACCCCATGCATAAGAATGCCTTTTGCAGCAAAGTTGGATGACTCACATACTCTTTGATTTCAAAACTTATTGTGAAGCTACAGTAATTAAAACAGTATGGTACTGGCACAGACAGACATATAGACCAATGGCATAAAATAGAAAGCCTAGAAATAAAGTCTTACATAAACAGTCAAATTACTTTTGCATGGATTCAAGACCATTCAATGGGGAAAGGACAGTCTCTTTAACAAATGGTATGGGGAAACCAGCATGGGTCTAGAAGGGAGAACAGTGAATATTCTAACAACAATATCACATGTTCCAACTATTAATAGCATTACTTGGAGGGTAAGACCACAGATCATGGAGCGGGACTGCCTTCCTTTCAGTTCAGTTCAGTTCTATCGCTCAGTTGTGTCCGACTATTTGCGATCCCATGAATCGCAGCACGCCAGGCCTCCCTGTCCATCACCAACTCCCGGAGTTCACTANTTGACGTACTCCTTTTCCTATTTGGAACCAGTCTGTTGTTCCATGTCCAGTTCTAACTGTTGCTTCCTGACCTGCATACAGATTTCTCAAGAGGCAGGTTAGGTGGTCTTTAAATCTTGTCTATATCAATTACCAGCTAGGTCACCTCAGACAAATTACTAAACCTTTCTCTATATCAGTTTCCTCATTTGCAAAATTAAGATAATTATATTAGCTACTTAGGGTTGTTCTAAGGATTAATTGAGATAATACAGAGGAAACATTTACAGTGTTTCTGGCACACATAGTACACTGTATGTGTTCACAATTATTATTATTAGTGGCAGGATCCAAGAGAGGACAATATGTGTTCAACCATTTGTTTCTTAAATATTTGGTTGTGTTTGTGTGTATGTGTGTATCTATATGCTCATTCGCTAAGTTGTGTCTGACTATTTTGCACCCCCATGGACTGTAGCCCACCAGGCTCCTCTGTCTATGGGATTTCCCAGGCAAGAATAGGTGGGTTGTGAGTTGCCATTTCCTCCTCCAGGGGATCTTCCCAACACAGCAGTTGAAGCCTGTCTCCTGTGTCTCCTGCATTGGCAGGTAGGTTCTTTACCACTGAGTCACCTGGGAAGCCCAAATATTTGCTTACTATCTGCTAATGGGCAGAGGTTGTCCATTGTTCTTTTGCTTAAAATATTTGTCTATTTCCTCAAAGTTATTAAGTTTGTTTTATTTTTTTACCAAGTAGGATTTATTTTTAATTTCAGAATCATGGCATATTCATAAAAAGCAATGAAGGGAAGAGTTGGTAATGGAGTCATATTATTTCAGGGTCAAAATCTTCAACTTTGTTCCATTGTCTATTAACTTATTGACAATGGTAGGATTCACTCAGTCAACCAAGTACTCTTTGCATGGCTCCTCTGTGTGATGAAGTGGGAATATGCAGAGTGAGGTACTACGGCCTTTGATGATTTTATTGTCTAGAGAGGGAGACAACATAGTCACATGAAATACAAGACATTCTGGGTGAGGGTCGGGAGAAGCGGGAAGGAATGATGGGAAATTACACATGGAGAGATCCCTATAAATATGATTCACAGTGAAATTTAATGTCTAACTGCAACTTGGACAGACTGTCTTTTGTTTAATAGAAGGAACTACCCAGTGCCATGAAAATCTGAACTCAAGGAGACAGAAGGAGCAACAAATCTCATGGACTTGAAGACAAGGAAGGAACAATTTTAAATGCTTTGTTTACATTAAGAGTAAAACTTCTATCAGCTCATTTCCTCGTTTAACAATGATTATTCTCATTCACCTTTGCTATTTGCCAATTAGACTTACTGATTACTGTGCCCTCTAACATGGAGCTTCTGAGTTCCCAGCTTGACACCAAGAAGAACAGGGAGTGATACTGCACTCTCTACTACAGAACTTAAATAAATCATGTAATTCTGGGGTCCCTGAGAAATCATTGCACTTATTTTTCTAGGTTTTTGGGTATTTCAAATACAAGGCAGAGTCTACTCTTTTTCCCTCCCACTGAGGTGGAAAATACCAAAGATAAAATGGTTAATACAGTATCTATCAAGAGTAACGTTCTCTACCCTCCCTGAAGAAGACTATAACTTGCCTCTTTACATCAAAATGAGGCCAGAATTAAAGTTCACCAACAAACAGAGCAGTGTCACAGAATTTAACATATCCTGGATTCTCTATATAATGCAGGCAACACAATGTATTACCCTAGCTTTAAATTAATTAAGTTAGTTTAATTCTACTAATTTAAAGTAGGATCAGCTACATAATTTGTGGGTACCTGTGCAGACTGAAAAGGCAGAGAGTTTTGTTTGTAAATCATTAAGAATTTCCAAGTGGATATAGTAGAGCATTAAACCATTCACAGAACACGTATAAGCTCAGGATTCTGTGTTTGCACAGGGCACAATGATGAAGCCCAACCTGCCCAAGTTCTCCACCTGAAGGCAGGATTTCGGAACAGTCCACATGACCCATGAGCCCAGTACTGCCATTTTTCTGAGAATGGAGGTGAATGGCAGAATTACCCAGGCTTTACTTCAATACCTATGATTCTACCCAAGCAACTAGTTGAAATGTGGGCTTCAGAGAAACCCTGGGGACCTTTTCACTGAAACACAAAGAAGCAAGCAAACATAATTTCCATAAAAGAGAAAAATATTAATAGTTGAAAGAAATTTATTTACAGATTTTCATTTTTTCTTTTCTTGTTTAAATCTTCTTGAGAGGGTCAAGAAAAAAAATGCATGCCTAATTTAGATGATAATTAAAATCTTTTGTTTTCAGATTCTAATGAGAAGAAAAGAATAGTTTCACGGTGATGTTTTTGTCAATGTAGGCAGGGTTATGCTTAGAAACAAAGGGCCCCCACCCTGCAAAGAATGACTAATAAATGCTAAGTGTGGCTATAGGTGACTCTTCAGGGCAACTGGCTTTCATGTGGCAACTAAGTTAAGTACTTGCTTCAAACATGTATACAAAGGAAATCCATAAACTCATTACAGAGGGGAGATTGTATACAATTGAGAGTCTTGCACTTAAACACATGTTCTTTGTCTCCATCATGGCTAACTAGGTAGAATACTTAGTTACAGAATTTCATTCACACTTTTCTGAAATGTGTCTTTTCACTCCAAACAACAGAAAGCTACTCTACTAAGTTTTTACAGGGCAGCACAATTTCATTTCTCATGGCAACAGGCAGTGAAGTTTTGTATTAAATGTGCAACTATATTGGATATGCTTTTGTAGTCCTGAAAATCTACTCTCTTTCTTTCAGTTCAGTCGCTCAGTTGTGTCCGACTCTTTGCGATCCCATGAATAGCAGCACACCAAGCCTCCCTGTCCATCACCAACTCCCGGAGTTCATTCAGACTCGTGTTCATGGAGTCAGTGATGCCATCCAGCCATCTCATCCTTTGTTGTCCCCTTCTTCTCCTGCCCCTAATCCCTCTCAGCATCAGAGTCTTTTCCAATGAGTCAGCTCTTCGCATGAGGTGGCCAAAGTACTGGAGTTTCAGCTTTAGCATCATTCCTTCCAAAGAAATCCCAGGGTTGATCTCTTTGCTCAGGCAAATTCAACACAGAAACAAGATGATACATTTTATTTCAATCAAGAGTTGCACAGAGTGTCAGAGATACAAACAAGATTTATGACTCTTTAGAAGCTATAGTGTATAAAAACAAAATTACTTCCAAAATTCTATTTTCTTAAAGTTAAATGCAAATCAAATAGGTGATAATCTACTCAGCATTTCTCTAGTGCCACTTTCTGGGGCATCTGAAAATTTAGCATCATTATTTAGCATTTATATGGCACTTGCTATTTGCTGTTTTTAAAAATCACTCCACTCAATCATTTTTAATTCACTCCATGAACTTTGACAGGCCAGTCAGTCCCATTTTGCAGTTGAGGATGCCTTGAAGATCAGAGGTTCCCATGACATCAGAAGGACCTCAGTGTTTGATCTGGTAAGTCTGTTCATCTGAGGATATGAGGTGTCTGCATTTCCTGCCAAAGCCAGTAAGTGGGCTTGGGCAGAAACCTAAATCTCAGACATGCCTCAAATCTTCCTTAGTTTAGTCAATTAGTTTCAGTCGTCCTCAATGGCTTATTGCTTCACTTGATGCCTGCTTGAAAAAAAATCAAATCTATTTGCTGATCCCATTGGTTGCCTTAGATCATCAGAAGTTTCTGCATAAAAAAACTAATTTGCAAATTATCCATAATTCACAGAGACCGGGCTATACCTTCACCCTTTTCCCACTACTTGGGACCCAGTAGTGTGGCTTGACATAATAGTGTAAAAAGACTCTAGGTGACATTGAGATCAAGATCATTGATGATTCCAGCATCACATTATCACAGATCATGTTATCACCACAATCTTATGGATTGCACACATGGCCAGGAGGCTTAACTGACAAGTGTAGCCTTGTAGATCTTTCACAGTTGATCCTGAACACAGGTAATCAGTACAATCCATCACCGGGACAATTCTGTCTCTGTGGCTGAGAAAACAATTCAAAGTATATGAATAGAAATACTTACTTCCTCTGAGAAACTTCTGTGTTTCTCCGTGATAGGATTTTTGCTTCTTTCATCAACAATTTTAGTTCTTTTGTCCTGCACATAATAGACTTCACAGACTTTTTTGGATACAGACTTTATTCTTATGTGTGTGTACATCTCTTGCTCAAATGTAAAGCACCATTAGTTCAAGGTCTTTGCTTTTGTATCTTTAAATATATTCATCCTCATATAAGACTTCTACATATAAGATTCCAATTCATATTTGTTAAATATAATAGCACCAACTTTTATTTAAAATTGAATGAATAAAATGTCTGTGTTTTATCTCTATAACCCTTGTTCTTCAGTCACTAAGTCATGCCCGACTCTTTGCGATCCCTAGTAACCCTGTAACCCTAGTGCCTTGCATAAAGCATGTTTAGAATGGTGCTCAATATATTCTATTATGGATAAGTAATTTAAATTAGGTATTAGAGATTGATATAGATAACTTCTAAAGCTGCTTTAAGTCTATTCCAGAAGGCTCATAATGAATGGACTAAAAAGATTTTCTGTAAGGCAACAGCAACAAAAAAACAGCTAGTTTCCCAGCTGGATATGAAACAGGATAAGGAAGCCTGATTACATAAAGAGACTAGAATAATGACATCAACCCCACAATTCCCAGGAGATTTCAAAGCAAGGTCTCAATCACAACACATACCAGTTCCAACAACTTTCCTTTAGCAAGATTTCCTTGAATTTCTGATCTGTGCACAGATGAGTAACATGGGATTTCCTGAAAACTTTTGGGTTATGCTGTGTGGATGTTGCAGCAGTGGATGGTCCTGGGTGCAATTTCAAAGATGCCACTAGAGATTCTTTAGAGAACCATTCTTTAGCTCCTTTCCCTCATTTCTCATTTTGGTTGGAAGTGATAAATTGAAAAATATGCTAAGGCTGCTCCTTAATGTTTTCCCACTTGTTATTGGTGATAGCTGAGTACTGTTCCCTGTTTACTGAGATTCTAAAAGATTGGACTGATGTTTAAGTCTTAATTTAATTAAGTTTTAAATGGAAATCTGCTTACTTCATCTTCCTTTCAATTTGTATCAATAAACACCTGCCAAAAGAATATTCAGAGCATTTTGATTCAAAGTTTGTTTTAGTAATCATCATGCCAACCTCAACCTTTCTTGTGTGAGGTTTTGTTTTTTTTGTTTTTTTTTTTTTAGTTCTCACATTTCCTATTAGTGTTTCCCAGGTGGTGCTAGTGGTAAAGAACTCACCTGCCAATGAAAGAAACTTAAGAGACATGGGTTCGATCCGTGGGTTGGGATGATCCTCTGAAGGAGGGCATGGCAACCCACTCCAGTATTCTTGTCTGGGAAATCCCATGGAAAGAGAGAGCCTGGCTGGCTACAGTCCATGCGGTCCTAAAGAGTCAGACATGACTGAAGCAACTTATCAGGCACACATGAAAACACCTTTGACTGCAAGAGTTAACATAAATATAAAAATAGTTTTTAGAAGGAGAAAAAGGGAAACAGCACTTGCATTTTAAGACATTTTGATTCAGAAAAGAAAGTATATGAATACAAGTAGTGCATCTCCGTCAATACTCAGACTTCCACTTGCATTTTATCTGGGGTGTTTTAATGACCTCAAGCAAAAGTTGTCTTTCCTTTCCCTTCCACATAGTCCAGGAAATTCTCCAGTCCAGTGAAAAGGGTTTCTAGGTACAGCAAGCTATGGCTACTCCCTCCATTTGATGATAAAATGAAAAAAATGCTTTACTTGCTGAACTTGAACATTTATCTCTTGAGCCTGGGTGAGCTATGATCTGAGTTATTCAAACTTATCTCATAGTGGTCCAGACTTCCTCGTCTCCCACTGAAATCCTACTTGCTTTCCCTACACCCCTTTCCCCTAGTTGAAGACACTGGGGAAACTCATCCATTTATTTGTTTGTTTCTGCTTTAGGGATGCTGAATTCCAATCCTGAAAAACATAATTGGTGTTCTGAGCAGCTAATTCCAGTGTGCATGTGGAGAGAAGGGGATTTCCCACATCAACAAGCAGTTCTTAAACATCAGCTGGATGTCTGAGAGGTTGACTCAATTCTAACACTATCTATCCAGAGAGAGCATCAGATTCCACAGCTTAGAGTCTCAGACTTAAAAGACACCTTCCCCCACCCCAACTCTCCTGCCAATTACAAGCCTAGGTTTCATCTGTGCACCTGACCAACCAGCTATAGAGTGAGTGTTCCAAAACCTCTTCCTTGGGGTCCCTTACTCTGCTAGTGTCAGAAAAGCATTCTATGTACTAGATCGCCAGTTTATTGTGTGTGTGTGTGTGTGTGTGTGTTTAGCTGTGTCTGACTTTTGCAGTCCCATGGACTGTAGCCTGCCAGGCTCCTCTGTCCATGGAATTTTCCAGGCAAAATTACTGGACTGGGTCCCCCTTTCCATCTCCAGGAGATCTTCCTGACCCAGGGATCAAGCCCATGTCTACTGCACTGGCAGGCAGATTCTTTACCACTGAACCACCTGGGAAGCCCCACCAGNAGCCTGCCAGGCTCCTCTGTCCATGGAATTTTCCAGGCAAAATTACTGGACTGGGTCCCCCTTTCCATCTCCAGGAGATCTTCCTGACCCAGGGATCAAGCCCATGTCTACTGCACTGGCAGGCAGATTCTTTACCACTGAACCACCTGGGAAGCCCCACCAGTTTATTAGGTAAGAATATGGCTCAGGACAGGGAAGCCTGGCTCGCTGCAATCCATGGGGTCACAAAAAGTCAGACACGACTTAGTGATTGAACAACAACAGCAAAGCCATTTGTAGGAGACACACAGGGCAGTGCACAGGAAAGCTCAGGGAGCTTCTGAGTTCTTTCCAAGATGCTGTTCTGCCTGCATCTCCATGAGTTCACACAGTGTGGAAGCCTTAAAACCCATACTTTGTGATTTTATTGAGGCTTCATTAACGAGGCATAATTGATTTAATCACGGCCACTGGTGACTGATTCAACCTTCAGTCCCTCTCTAGCCCAGAAGGTCAGGGGTGGGAATAACCACTCTGACCACAACCCTCTAACCATAAGGCTGTTTCCCCCGGTGTGACTAGCAGGACCTTATGGACCCTCCAGGAACAGACTCCTATACCCTCTGTTATAGCTCCTCCGCAAAGTACTAAATGATAAATTGATGCACATCTCCTGAGTTATTTTATGGATGGGGGAACCCCCACCAAATGGAAGAAATGAACCCATCCCTTCCAGAGCCTGGCTGGAATCAGGAAATCTTTTCCAGCAACTTATTACCTTTTCACTTTACTTCACCATTGAGAAATGAAGCCATATCAATAAGCATGGACGTCATGGTCGTCAGTGACTGGTGTCCTCCTGTATGAGTTTCTGAGCCCTAAGGGCACTCAGGAAGGAGAACACCAGTCTTCTAACAGTCATCAGGCTGCAGCCATTCCCCACTCCTGAAGACGAGCCCCAAGGAAGCTCAGGATGTAAAAATCATAGGACATTGGCCCTAGTAAGGCGAGGTGCATATGAAGGGAATGATTTCAGTGAGCCCAGACTCATGCATCTTCCCATACATAGAAAAGTGCTCAATTCCTTAACTTGGGATATCTGGTTTTCTTTAATTAACAATACTCCTGATGTTCAGACTATTCGCCCTTTGTTGCAAAATTTCTGTATAACCTGGCTGCTCCTCTGAGCAGTTCTCTTAGGGTGACTTGAGATGCTGCTGCCAGGGCTTGAAGTCCTAAAAATTCCCACCAAATGAAACATAGCTCTGAACTTCTAGGTTGTGAATAATTTTTTTTCAGTCGACACCATCAACCAACAGAGAATTGTGTGTGAGTTGCTCCCATATCCTGGGGTTCCCCTCCCTTGCCTGGCTCTTAAGAATGTTTTGCTGAGGGGCTTCCCTGATTTATCAGTAGTAAAGAATCCCCCAGCCATTATAGGAGACACAGGTTTGATCCTTGGTCTGGGAAGATTCCAGGTGCTGTGGAATAACTGAGCCCCTGTGTTCTAGAGAGCAACTACTGAAGCCTGAGCACCCTAGAGCCTATGCTTCACAAAAGTAGCAGGGCATCAAGAATCCTGCACATTGCAACTAGATAAAAGCCAGCTCGAAGCAATGAGGACTGAGAACAGTCGGAAATAAATAAAATTATTTTAAAAAAATTGTTGAAGCTCACCTGGGAGCTCAGGTGTTTTGAGCACTAGCTGTCACAGACTCCTTGTCTGGCACCTTACAATTAACACTGCACTTTCCTCCAGCACAAACAGGTATCATTACATTGGCTTTACTGTGCATAGGTGACAGGACCCAAGTTTGGTTGGTAACAATACTATCCAGCCCCCTTCCTTAGGCAAGGTCTGAAATTTACTTCATTAACATAACAAAAGACATCTTTATTATCTTTATTTCTTAAAGAAATTCAAAGAGCTTTAGAAGCTGTGTGCCCCAAAAGAAATCACAACATCACAAACATTTTGCATTTGTTATTGTCTGTTGACCCCTCTGGGTCCTCTCTACCCACACCTGCCCTGCTGGAGACGGGGTTGCATGGATTTGATCACCCAGTCTTACCGTCTCCCAGGACCAGAACTCCAGTGGAATGGACCTTTCTAGAGCTACAGAAGGCACTTCGTTTCATTAATCACTTCTCCTCTCATGCTCTCAGCCATCCTAGATCTCCCCTTAACCCGTGGAAGGTGGCTCAGTGATAAAGAATTCTCCTGCCAATGCAGGAGACATGAGTTCGATCCCTGGGTCAAGAATATCCCCTGGAGGAGGAAATGGCAATCCTCTCCAGTATTCCTGCTTGGGAAATTCCATGGACAAAAGAGCCTGGTGAGCTAGTGCATAGTGTCGTGAAAGAGCCAAGCACAACTTAGCAACTAAACAACAACATCCCTAGGGTACTTCATCAGTCCCTCAATTTTTAGTTATTTCTCTTTACCCAACCAACCTCTTCATAAATGAAGTTTTATTAAATTCTCAATTACTGCATCTTCGTGTGCCATCTTTTTCCTGCTTTGAACCTTACCATACATACATACACACAATAAATTGACAAATAGATAAAAAGATACAGAAGATATGAGGTCACTTATTTTTAGCATTATAATCTTTTCCACAGAGGACCAGGAAGCCTGGCATGCTGCAGTCCATGTGGTCGAGAGTCAGGCACAAGTGAGCAACTGAACCGCAACATGCCAAACTTGTCTTGCTTTCATAAAAAGATCCAGATGCATGATGAAACACAATAAAGCCGTGTAATTCAGCATCAACTTTGCTCAGGATGCTTCTAGCCAGTGTTTCTTTTCATCTCTAGTTGATTCCCTGGCCCATCTCACTGTTGAATATTTTCTAATCTTCCTTGCATGTGCAAACCAATCTACTCGCACTCTTTTCCACCAAGCTTTGATATCAATGGAGAAAAACAAATACGACTGATGGGAATTTTCTTATAACTTCGAAACTCCATAGCTTCAGTAATATTGTCTTTTTTCTCATTGCTAAGAAGTTCTAAACCATTTTTCTTTCCAAAATTTACACCTACTCCTGAACTTTAAAAACCATCCACTCTTATATTCCATAGGACTATCTTCATGAACCTTCTCTTTCTTTGTTCTCTTAAATCTTTAGTCTTACCCTGTCCACTGATTTTTTTCTTTATCATCTATAAATGTTATCCATTCTATGGACTTATTTTTTAAGAAGAAATGGCCTATTCCTGGTAGTACTTATTGCTCAACCTCTTCTGGTTTTCTCTGTTCCCTGCTCTCTATTTTATCTTCTCATTCTCTCTGCTAAAATCGAGCTTTCAAAGGTCATCAGCATCTTTCCAGTTATCAAATACCAATAGCTTAACCCTCATCTATGGTATCTGAAAGTGCTGTTTTTTTTCCTGAGTTATTTATTTATTTTTTTCCTTTGGCTTCAGTAACCCTCCAAACACTTTGTGCTTTTAATTTCCCTCTGGAGATTGCTATTGTGTTCCTTCACTGATTTCTCATTAGTTTCCATTTGCTACAAGCTTTTTTGTTTGTCTTTTTTTTTTCCCCCATCTGATTTTATGAACTTTGGGAACTTAAGCGTTATTCTTCAGCTTAATGACAATAAATTACATTTTTAGCAATTTTTATGTCTATACTGAAAAATTCTCAACTATTTTTCATCATCTCAACATAGGAAACGTGAAATTTGGATGTTGTTCTTTTGATGGGCAGCTTTCTTGCAAGGCTTCTTGGATATAGCCCCCAAAGCAGAGTATTCAACTTGCCCAAGCTAAGTCCACAATAGATATCTTTGTTGATTCCCCATCCCTAACACTAACACTAACACTAACCCAAAGGCCATTCTAAAGTCTCATCCTAAAGCGCTTTCAAAATCACATATTTCATTATATCATGCCTCTTTTAAAATATACCCATATGCTCTCATTTTCTTCACAATGAATTCTGAATTCCATAGCATGACACCCAAAGGTGATTCATGTCACACACTCTATTTTTATATTTTCTCTATGATTTACTCCTGTGTACCTTGTTTTCCAACAATGGTGGACATAGATACATCATACACCTGCATCCTGCATACTTCCTTTTTATGCCATCCTCCCAGAATGTCTTTTTTTCATCTACGTGACGGAAATTCAACTCATTTATAAAATCCAACTTGAATCTTACTGCTGCTGCTGCTAAGTCACTTCAGTCGTGTCCAAATATGTGCGACCCCATAGATGGCAGCCCACCAGGCTCTGCCATCCCTGGGATTCTACTAGTGAGAGCTAAATGCTCTCTTTTTCCTATTACCATAATATGTTCTTTTGTAACCATATTTATTGCATGTTTATAGGTAGCCCTCCTACACTGCAGTGTGAAACTTGATTTCTCTATACATTAAAAAATTTTTTTTTATTTTTACTTTATTTTACTTTACAATACTGTATTGGTTTTGGCATACACTGACATGAATCTGCCNATTACCATAATATGTTCTTTTGTAACCATATTTATTGCATGTTTATAGGTAGCCCTCCTACACTGCAGTGTGAAACTTGATTTCTCTATACATTAAAAAATTTTTTTTTATTTTTACTTTATTTTACTTTACAATACTGTATTGGTTTTGGCATACACTGACATGAATCTGCCACGGGTGTACATGAGCTCCCAAACGTGAACCCCCCTCCCACCCCACATCTTTGTTTTAGCTATGCCACTTGGCTTGCAGGATCTTAGTTACCTGACCAGGAATTGAACCATGTCCCCTGCAGTGGAAGCACAAAGTCCTAATCATTGGGTGACCAGAGAATTCCCTGATTTCTCTACATTCTAATGAAAGATGAAAATATAATTTGGTGTTATATTATAGCTAAGTTCTAACATGGAAATGGGGCTTCTCAGGTGGCTCAGTGGTAAAGAATCTGTCTGCCAATGCAGGAGACATAAGAGATATAGGTTGATCCCTGGGTCAGGAAAATCCCCTGAAGAAGGAAATGGCAACCCACTCCAGTGCTTTTGCCTGGAAAATTTCATGGACAGAGGAGCCTGGTGGGCTACAGCCCATGAAGTTGCAAAACAGTGACTTAGTGACTAAACAAAACAACAAAAAATGTGGAGATGGGGAACAGGGTGAAAACTAATAAATATCTGGGACTATTATGTTATCTTATCAATTTGATATAAATAATTATCTTTAAAAAAGTATGATAATACAAGTAGACAGTTAATTGGAGATCATTTTTTATTTTAAAATAATTACTCAAAAGCTTTTAATTATATATATTTCATAGTTATCTTCCAATAATTCTGTTTACCTTTTCAACTTGCTTAGCAAACTATTTCTTTTCATACAGTGAAATACAAACTTTGGAAGTGTGTCTTTCTATATTGTACCACATTCTAAATTAAAAGTGTCTGGATGAATGAGAATTTATTATAGTCTAATACTTTTCATGTGTATGTTATTACAATCTTTCTAAGGTCTTCATAGCCATTAATTACTTCAATGCTTATGATATTGCTATGAGCTAGGGAGTAGAGAAACATTCTTTTCCCCTGATTTAAGTATACACAAGAAAGGGACAAATAATTTTCATTTTGAGTAATTCATTATGATCACTCATGAATTGAGACATATCACACACCCAGTTTTACAACCTGGATTATTGTGTTTTGTCCACAAAAGTTGTTTTTATGTTGTGCTTCCACACCACCAAATAGCTGTCAGATTTTAAAATATTCCAAGTTAAACACTAATTTTACTGATCTTTGCCAATATATTCAAAGAGAAAATTGAACCATGGTAGAAAACTGTTGAACTCTTGTAGTCTCTGGGTTATATGAAAATCATTTTTCTTAAGTGGTAATTTTTTATAAAATAGGCTTCCCTATATTTTGTCCAAAAGTGAAGGACTTTGTTTTTTCAAACTTGTTTTTACTTCTTAATAAAATGAAAGCATACGTGACCCAAGAGAACCTAAAAACAGTGTGAATGGCACATACTTAATTGGGGCTATTTCTACAGGCCTGAGTATTCTCTTAGTAGTATTTTTAAATACTATTGTGCAATGATCTTAGTTCACTCCTCAGCCTAGATTTATATTTTTTTCCAAGAAATGGAAAGCAGCTCGTTCATTACTTCCTATTGTTCAGATTATGCAAACTCTCATTTGCCTTGGCTGACCAGACTTTTAGAGTAAATCCCTGGAATTAGAGCTTTTAATAGAGCAAGCCGATAGGGATAACCTGGTAAATTTCAGTACTCTGGGACTGGAAAGGAAATTGCCAAGGAAACATAATCCCCTGTAGGTTCTCCTACCTAGAAGGCCAGCCTAAGATTTGAAACTCACCCAGTTGGTGGCAACAAGCCCAGAAAAGTGAGGCACCTGAGTCCCTTAAGCCAAGACTCTTTGGAAAGGGAGAGACAAGTAAGGGATGAAAAAGAGCCTTGTTCAAACCGCACAGATGGCCACTGCCAACCCCGCCAAATGGCTCACCAGGTCTGACAAAGGGGGCAGGTGATCCGACAGACTAAGGCTGAAATGACTGTTCTAAATGGTACTGGAAAGGATGAGAGGGATGGAGGAGGCAGACAGAAGCAGAAGTAGTCAGTTTATGGAAAAGTTATTGTCCTCTCCACCTGGCAGCGTGTCCTTTCAACATCTGCCTTCCTAGGGCTCTTGGGTTTCCTTCCACAGCCCTAGCAAGTGGTGGTCAGGTGCTTGGGAAGATGACAGACTAGGTTCCTGCTGGAATGGAGATGAATTTGCTGTGCTTTGTCAGCTCCACCCTGATGATGGATGGGGTGGTGAGAAAGTCACCACTCCATTAGCCCAACAGAGTTCTCTCCCTCCCATCAGAGGGCCAGTTCTGAAAACACAAGTGGACAGCATTCAAGAATGACAAAGGGCTGGGGGAGAAGGAAAGCCACTGAAAGCGATATGACAGTTTGCAACACTGAACCTTCCCCATAAATGTGATGGATGTACATTAGTTCTCTCTGCTTTCCCTTTCCATCAGAGTCTCTACCTGAGCAAGGCTATATAGCCATAATTTATAAAACAATTGTGTTATTAACGTTAAAAAAAAACCCAGAAACATGGATCTACACTTAAACATAGAAAATAGCGTGAAATGAATACTGTTGCTTTTTTCCCAGAAGTGACTGTACAGATAACTGTTTTTCCTTACTTAAGTGTCTTCAACTTTCTTCAACAAAAATGCATTTTTACAAGCAGCAGGAAAATGCACTCATTGAAGTTGACCAACAAGTAAGCAGGAGTACAATAGAAGAGCATTAAAATGAGAAAACTAATATTTAAAATATGATATTGACTTGTGAAAAATATAAAGTTAGGGCTGAGAGACAATCACACCACCTGCTAAATCCAATCTTCTGCTTATTTATTAAATTGATGATTTCATATTATTTTTTATTTCCCTTCCTATCCCATAATTTCAGTGATGACATTTGGAATAATGAACTCTTCAATATATTTATTTCATTTATTTTTCCTCTTTAGGAGGGAGATGCCAGATTCTAGTGGCCGACTTATATCCTGGTAGCAGGACCATACCTTTTCACCATGCCAGCATGCCTAACACAACGGTGTCTTTCAAATAATGCCAGTAATTTCAATCAAGAAGAACAAAAGGGTAGCTCCAGATATAGTGTCTATGACATTGCGATTTATAAGACACATGCATATGCACTTGGTCATTTAGTTGACCAAAATATATTTCTCATTATATTTGGTCTTCATCCCTAGTTCCTGGTTCACAGCTCCCCAGACCCTTGGAATTTCTTAAGTGACAGAGCAATAGAAGCATCTTTGTTTATAATATTTGGTCACTAGTTCTTGAAAACACTTTAGTGATATAAGGTGCAATGCTGCTGCTGTTGCTGCTGCTGCTAAGTCACTTCAGTTGTGTCCAACTCTGTGTGACCCCAGAGACAGCAGCCCATCAGGCTCCGCTGTCCCTGGGATTCTCCAGGCAAGAACACTGGAGTGGGTTGCCATNTAAGGTGCAATGCTGCTGCTGTTGCTGCTGCTGCTAAGTCACTTCAGTTGTGTCCAACTCTGTGTGACCCCAGAGACAGCAGCCCATCAGGCTCCGCTGTCCCTGGGATTCTCCAGGCAAGAACACTGGAGTGGGTTGCCATTTCCTTCTCCAATGCATGAAACCGAAGAGTGAAAGTGAAGTCGTTCAGTCATGTCCGACTCTTAGTGACCCCATAGACTGCAGCCTACTAGGCTCCTTTGTCCATGGGATTTTCCAGGCAAGAGTACTGGACTTGGGTGCCACTGAGTGTCTCATAACCAGTCCTTTTCACCACAACTAGATTCATGTTAATGAAGTGACTTTTGGAAAGCACCTGAGGATGAGGCTGGTTGTCAGGGGAACCCATCATAAGTAGAGGGATGAAATTTTAGTCCCACCTCACCAAAATCCAGGGAAGGGAAAAGGGCTAGTTGTCATTCAGTTGAGTCCAGTTCTTTGTGACTCCATGGACTGCAGCACACCAGGCTCATCTGTTCTGCACTATCTCTGGAGGTTACTCAAGTTCATATCTATTGAGTCAGTGACACTATTTAACCACCTCTTCCTCTGCCATCCCCTTCTTCTTTTGTCCTCAATCTATCCCAGCATCAGGTTCTTTTCCAGTGAGTCAGCTCTTCGAATCAGGTGGTCAAAGCATTGCAGCTTCAGCTTCAATATCAGTCCTTCCAATGATATTTAGGATTGCTATCCTTTAAGATTGACTGGTTTGATATCCTTGCAGTCCAAGGGACTTTCAAGAGTCTTCTCCAGCACCACAAGTCAAAAGCATCAGTTCTTTGGTGCTCAAACTTCTTTATGGTCCAACTCTCATATCTGTACATGACTACTGGAAAGAGCTAGAGATTGAATCAATTGCCAAAATCCAATGAGTTAATCAATCATGCCTATATAATGGAGCCCCCATAGAAACCCAAAAGGAAGGGGGTACAGACAGCTTCCACACTGGGTAACCAGAATGTTCCATAGTGCTGGGCCCCCTACTATACAAGATAGAGCTTTTCTGTTAGGACATCACACTGTGTATCTCTTCTTCAGGCTGTTGACTGTTATCCTCATAATATATTTGGTGATCTGGTAAGTAAACAGGTTTTCCTGAGTTCTATAAGCTGATTCTAGCCAATTGCTTAGACCCAAAGAGGTCCTAGGAACTTCTGATTTGTAGGTGGTTAATGAGAAGTACAAGTGAGAAATACAGGTAACAAGCTGGACTTGGGAGTAGTGTCTGAAGTAGAGGGCAGTCTTGTGGGACTAAGTCCTTTACCTGTGGAATCTGATGCTATATTCAGTGTCTGAGCATTGCTTGTTGGTGGAGAGAAGCGCGCGCGCGCNTGATTTAGGTCATACCTGAATGGTCTAGTGATTTTCCCTAGTTTCTTCAATTTAAGTCTGAATTTGGCAACAAAGAGTTCATAATTGGAGCCACAGTCAGCTCCTGTTCTTGATTTTGCTGACTGTATAGAGCTCCTCCATCTTCGGCTGCAAAGAATGTAATCAAACTGATTTCAGTATTGACCACCTAGTGATGTCCATGTGTAGAGTCTTCTCTTTTGTTGTTGGAAGAGGATGTTTGCTATGACCAGTGCATTCTCTTGGCAAAGCTGTTAGCCTTTGCCCTGTTTCATTCTGTACTCCAAGGCCAAATTTGCCCATTGTCCAGGTTATTTCTTGACTCCCTACTTTTGCATTCCAGACCCCTATAATGAAAAGGACATCTTTTTTGGGTGTTAGTTCTAGAAGGTCTTGGAGCGGCAGCTGCATGGTGCTGGAGCAACTGTGAGGAGATATCCCATATCCAAGGGCAAAAGAGAAACCCCAGCAAGATAGTAGGAGGGGCGAAATCACATTTAGAATCAAACCCCATACCCACCAAAGATGCTCAGAGGGCTCAAACAAACCTTGTGTGCCCGGGACCCAGAGACCCCACAAAGACTGAGACAGAACTGTGTTTGGGTGTCTCCTGAGGAGGTGCGGGTCAGCAGTGGGCTGCTAGGGGGGCAGGAGCTCTGGGTGCAGCAGACCTGGGTATGCCAGAAGCCTTCTTGAAGGAGGTCTCCATTAACCCCACCACAGAGCCATCAGAACTTACACGGGACTGGGAAACAGACTCTGGGAGTGCACAAACAGAACCTTGTGCACCAGGACCCGGGAGAAAGGAACAGTGACCGCACAAGAGACTGACCCAGACTTGCCCAGGAGTGCCCGGGAGTGTCCGGCAGAAGCATGGGTTGCCTGTGGCCTGCTGCAGGGTTGGGGCACTGAGCGGAGCACTTTGTGCATGGGACCTTTGGAAGGAGGTCTCCATTATCATTACCTCCTCCATAGTCTGGCCTCAGGTCAAATAACAAGGTGGGGGACAGAGACCCACCCTCCAACAGAAAATTGGATTAAAGATTTACTGAGCATGGCCCTGCCCATAAGAACAAGACCCAATTTCCCCCTCAGTCAGTCTATCCCATCAGGAAGCTTCCATCAGCCTCTTATCCTTCTCCATCAGAGGGCAACAGAAAACCACAATCACAGAAAACTAACCAATCTGATCACATGGACCACAGCCTTGTCTAACTCAATGGAACTATGAGCCATGCTGTGTAGGGCCACCCAAGATGGACGGATCATGGTGGAGAGTTCTGACAAAATGTGATCCACTGGAGAAGGGAATGGCAAACCACTTCAGTATTCTTGCCTTGAGAACCCCATGAACAGTATAAAAAGACAAAAAGGTAGGACATTGAAAGATGAACTCCCCAGGCCGGTAAGTGCTGTTGATTAAAAAAAAAGTGTACAACTTGAGAGTTGTGAGTTAAGTTTTGTTTGGGGCAAAATGAGGACTGCAGCCCAGGAGGCAGCACCTCAGACAGCTCTGAGAGCCTGCTCCAAAGCGGCAGTGGGGGAAAGTCAGTGTATAAGGTTTGGTGAACCGGGAATTAAATACCATGAAGCACTCCTGTTTCAAAAGGCTTTTTGTATGATATCATGAGGATCTGATGTCTCCATGAAGGGATTTAGATATGAGAAGATGCAAGGATTGAGATAATAAAATCTGCTCCTAAAAATGTCCAACTATCTAAAGACCTGTCCCATCAGATTCCCTGGAGCACAGAGCACCCCACTCCACCCTGGACTCCCTCAGGGGTTGTTGAAGGTCAACAGCTACAGCAGCGTGGACTTCAGTCTCCCTAGAGGCAGATGGCAAACGCCTTCATTGTTCGGTCATTGGCAACGCTCTTGGTAAGTGCCAATTTGTAGCTGACAGTGCCCAATATGCTACCGGAGATCAGTGGAGAAATAACTCCAGAAAGAATGAAGAGACAGCGCCAAAGCAAAAACAACACCCAGCTGTGGATGTGACTGGTGATAGAAGTAAAGTCCAATGCTGTAAAAGCCAATATTGCATAGGAACTTGGAGTGTTAGTTCATGAATCACGGCAAATTGGAAGTGGTCAAACAGGAGATGGCAAGAGTGAACATTGGCATTTTAGGAATCAGCAAACTAAAATGGACTGGAATGGGTAAATTTAACTCAGATGACCATTATATCTACTACTATGGGCAAAAATCCCTTAGAAGAAATGGAGTAGCCATCATGGTCAACAAAAGAGTCCAAAATGCAGTACTTGACTGCAATCTCAAAAACAACAAAATGACCTCTGTTCATTTCCAAGGCAAACCATTCAGTATGACAGTAATCCAAGTCTATGCCCCGACCAGTAATGCTGAAAAACGCAAAATAGCAAAATGGCTGTCTGAGGAGGCTGTTAGGTAGGTAGAATAGGGAAATGGAGTCCAAAATGGCGGTGGCAAAAAAAACAGGGAAGGTCAAAGGAAAGTCTGAGGACCAGAGTGAAGACTTCAGGTAGAACAAACAGCACTCCTGGCTAAGCCCAATTTGCATAGGGCAGGCCCAGGTAGAGGCAAAAACATATAAAAGGAAGAGCCGAAGCACTCTCCCTCTTTCTCTCCCGCGTGCGTGCGCTGTCTCTCTTTCTCTCTCTCTTTCTCTCACTCTCTCTCCCCCACGCACTCCTCCACTCTCTTCTCTTCGAGTCTTCAGGNAGGTAGAGGCAAAAACATATAAAAGGAAGAGCCGAAGCACTCTCCCTCTTTCTCTCCCGCGTGCGTGCGCTGTCTCTCTTTCTCTCTCTCTTTCTCTCACTCTCTCTCCCCCACGCACTCCTCCACTCTCTTCTCTTCGAGTCTTCAGGTCGGCATGCGCTCACACTTCAAGGATGGATTCTCCTGCTATCTTCTAAATAAAATAGAGCTGGAACGTTGATTTGCCTAAGAGCTATAACACGGTTTGTCCAAGACCTGAGAGCTGTGATGCGTCGAGGGCTTTAATGTCCATCGCTCCAAATCTTTATTGTGAAGAGACAAAGAGCCGAGGAACATACACTCACATGACAGAGGCCTTACAAATAGCTGTGAAAAGAAGAGAAGTGAAAAGCAAGGGAGAAAAAGAAAGATATATCCATTTGATTGCAGAGTTCCAAAGAATGGCAAGGACAGATAAGAAAGGCTTCCTCAGTGATCAGTGCAAAGAGATAGAGGAAAACAATAGAATGGGAAAGACTAGAGATTCCTTTGAAGTGAAGTGAAGTGAAATGAAGTCGGTCAGTCGTGTCCGACTCTTTGCAACCCATGGACTGTAGCCCACCAAGCTTCTTCGTCCATGGGATTCTCCAGGCAAGAATACTGGAGTGGGTTGCCATTTCCTTCTCCAGGGAATCTTCCCANTGCCGTTTATGGGGTTGCACAGAGTTGAACACGACTGAAGTGACTTAGCAGCAACAGCAGCAGCATGGATTCTTGAAAGTCCCTTGGACAGCAAGGAGATCAAACCAGTCAATACTAAAGGAAATCAACCCTGAATATTCACTGGAAGGACTGAAGCTGAAGCTAAAACTCCAATACTTTGGCCACTTGATGTGAAGAGCTACCTTATCGGAAAAGACCCTAATGCTGGGAAAGATTAAGGGCAANATCAAACCAGTCAATACTAAAGGAAATCAACCCTGAATATTCACTGGAAGGACTGAAGCTGAAGCTAAAACTCCAATACTTTGGCCACTTGATGTGAAGAGCTACCTTATCGGAAAAGACCCTAATGCTGGGAAAGATTAAGGGCAAGAGGAGAAGGGGACAACAGAGAATGAAATGGTTGGATGGCATCACCGACTCAATGGACATGAGTTTGAGCAAGATCCAGGAGCTAGTGAAGAACAGGGAACCTGGCGTGCTGCAGTTCATGCGATTGTGGAGTCAGACACAATTTAGCACCTGAACAATCACAGAAATGGACTCTCAAAGATATAGTTTCCATACTAATCAAAAGTTGGCCTCATATTCATCCTCATGATTTTCACTAAGGATCCAGGTCCTGGGTCCTTTAAGGAAACTCTTACTGAGTTTTTTAAATGCACAGGATACACGCTGAGAAGCTGATGTGAAGTTAGCTTTTGCAGCACTTGTTACGTCAAGGTACCGACCACAAGTAAAGCAAAGGTGATCAGCAAGGTTCTCCTAATTCATTCCACACCACACTGATCAAAAGATTATCTCTAGCATTCTCTCAGCTCTGCCAAGCTGTTTTCCTTTGCAATTGCTTTCATATTTTCTTTGAGCTGGTATCTTTTATCTTTTATCCTAGTTTTGTGCCTGTTTCTTTTATCTTGAACACTTAACTTATGGCTCCTGATTCATGTTTATCACTCCATCCTGCCTTGTACAGAACCTAAACAAATTAGGAGCTCAACAAAGGTTTATCTGTCATCTTCTGATGTGAATATAACAAGAACTGCTACCCTTGTCACCTGAGCCGTGGTTTTTGAAGCACATTCATATTCCTCACCCACCCTAACCCCGTGAAACCAGAGGCACAAGATTCCCACAAGCAGACGAGTGGGGACTTACATAAGCTAAGAGAGGTCAATCATTTGTCATGTTTCCGTGACAAATAGACAGCAGATCTAAAACCAGTTCAACTCTTTCCTAATTTCCAGTCTAGGTTTCCTTCGACTGGATCACACACAGCAACTACAACATTCAAAATGGCCCAGTGATGATAAAGAGAGAGTCTTTATCCTGAAGGGTCCATGGTCATATTGGTGCCTTACAAAATATCCTCAAGAATACAGATGGTCAATAAAAGGGAGAGCTAAGTCTTTTCCCCCACAGCTTATTTTGAGCATATTTGAATGAGTATTTTTTCCTGAATAAACAAGATTTTCTGGAGTAACATGAAAAAACAAATATAATAGTTGGCCATGATATGTAGGGTAGACACAGTCACTTGAGTCAAAGTCACAACTTTTTAAACCAGATGTTGAAATGAGGCTTCATATATGTGCAGAAAAGCCTTTGGAATTGTCTAAAACTAAGAAGATTAATTAGAAGGCAGTCCTAATTGAGAAAACTTGGAGTATTGAAGAGATTATAAGAATATTCTATATGCCTTGGCAGAGATTATCAGCTCAATAGCCAAAACTTGTTGACCCCTCTTTTGGGTTTAAGACTAGACTATATCTCTAAGTCTTCTATGCAGTTAGATGTATTCATGTGATCAGGACTCTCAAATGGGATGTACCTGAGAATGGTACATGCCACTTCTAGATCTGAGCCATAAACACTCACCAACTTTGGATCACCATGAATTCCCTGAACAAGTAACTGTGAAATGTAAGGAGCTTGGACCTCTATATGATTACATGGAGAAGAACATTTCTGTCACTTCTGATGGGCAATGTTGGCTTAAGAACCCCCCTCATCCTGGATAGAACCTCCCAAGAACTGCCCTTGCAGCTTAAAATTCTTTCTACCCAATCTCCTGTATCACCACTTAAAAGTTCCTCTTGTTTTCTTTGGCTTGATCTCCTGGGTTCCATGTCTGGGTTTCTTTGTTATTTTGTCCTAGCCTATCCTAACATTCTAATACAAATGAACAACAGAAGTATATAAAGTAGTAATGAAGAGAAAGAGAAACAAACAAACAAAAAACCCTAAGGCAATTACTGGGACTCCTGAAGGATCAAGTTATAGAAAGAAGAATTTTTAAAAAGAAATTTGTTGATAGACTAAAGCATCATTTCAAGAGCTTTCTATGTTTTTCACTTATTTGAAGAATGAAATATTACCATTTATAATACAGGCAAGTGGCTGGATTAAATACAAGAAAAAGAGATTGAAGCTTTACTTTCTTTGCAAATATCTCAACATTTGGTCTAAAGCTATTTATACTGAAATGTGCAAGGCACTCTCCAAAATAATGATCATGACTTCCTATGACTAATTTGAAAGTGTAAGAGTGATTTATGACATTTATAAAAGGAAAAGAATCATGCAAGTATTGAATCTGTTAACATTTTACATCATATCTACCACATTATGTTTCATAAATATTCTAGCATAACTAGCTATGCACTTGCTTACCTACAGACCCACCTGTCACGGGTTCTGAAATCCAACTTTTGTTAAAATCCAGCTATGTTACTCACTAACTGTGTGACTTTAGGGAAGCTATGTAACCTCTCTGGTTTTACCTGTTGTAAGATTAAGTGAATTTGTGCCTGTAGCAGCCATGGAAATGCATTGCTCAGAAATACCCCTGCAGGGAACAAAACTGACTGATGGTCCCAGCTGCTGATTTCCTGGATCCACCCCTGTGTTCAGCAAAGGTGCTAATGCAGACCCAATGCCTACAGAATGAGGAACACCTCTAATGGGCAACATTGGCATAAGGAACACCCTCATCCTGGATGGAAGTTCCAAGGACTGCCCTACAGTTTGAGAATCTTTCTTCCCAATCTCCTGCATCTTGCCCACAGGTTCCTCCTGTTTTCTTAGGCTCCCTCCCCTTTATCCTTTGTAGCTATTTACTCAGTAAATCTCTTGCAAGTCTAATCCTATCTTGAAGGGCCTAGCATAGCAGCACACTGTATATGAAGGCTTAGCACAGAGTGAGTGCTTGATTCATATTGACTGTTATTGTTCATTATATTTTTATTCATTACATTGTTGCTGTTGTTCAGTTGCTCAGCCCTGTCCAACTCTTTGCACCCTATGGACTGCAGCACAGCAGACTTCCTTGTTCTTCATTATTTCTCAGAGTTTACTAAGACTCAAGTCTATTATGCCATCCAATCCTCTCATCCTCTGTCGTCCCCTTTTCCTCCTGCCTTCAATCTTTCCCAGCATCAGGCAGGGTCTTTTCCAATGAGGGTGTCTTCGCATCAGGTGGCCAAAGCATTGAGTTTCAGGTTCAATATCAGTCCTTTCAATGAGTATTCAGGATTGATTTCTTTAGAATTGATTGGTTTGATCTTTTTTTTTTTTTAATTTGACTTTACAATACTCTATTGACTTTGCCATACATTGACATGAATCCACCACAGGTGTACACAAGCTCCCAATCCTGAATCCCCCTCCCACCTCCCACCCCACCAGTACTACTGTTTGAAGGCATAAATTCTTCAGCACTCAGCCTTTTTTTTTATCATCCAGCTCTCACATACAAACATGACTACTGGAAAAACCATAGCTTTGACTAGATGGACCTTTGTTGGCAAAGTTAATGTCTCTCTGCTTTTTAATACACTGTCCAGGTTTGTCATAGTTTTTCTACCAAGGAACAAGTGTCTTTTAATTTCATAGTTGCAGTCACTATCTGCAGTGATTTTGGAGCCCAAGAAAATAAAGTATGTCACTGTTTACATTGTTTCCCCATCTGTTTGCCATGAAATGATGGGACTGGATGCCCTGATCTTCATTTTTTGAATGTTGAGTTTTAAGCCAGCTTTTTCACTCTGCTCTTTCACTTTCATCAATAGGCTCTTTAGTTCCTCTTCACTTTCTACCTTTAGGGTGGTGTTGTCTCCATATCTGAGGTTATTGATATTTCATACATACATATACATATTCATTACATAGGGTATCCCATAAGCACAATGGTAAAGTGGCAACCTCAAAAGTAGGGAGGACTCAGAGTAGACATTCAAAATTAGGGAATGTTAGATAATCTCTTATTATAGTGAATAATGATACAATTACTTAAAATAATATGGAATATAAAAATCAACAGCAAACAATAGATAAGGGCTGATTTGGATTATTGCATGGTTAGGCTTAAAGCTCAACATTCAGAAAACAAAGATCATGGCATCTGGTCCCATCACTTCATGGCAAATAGATGGGGAAACAGTGGAAACAGTGTCAGACTTTATATTTTGGGGCTCCAAAATCACTGCAGATGGTGACTGCAGCCATGAAATTAGAAGACGCTTAGTCCTTGGAAGAAAAGTTATGACCAACCTAGATAGTATATTCAAAAGCAGAGACGTTATTTTGCCGACTAAGGTCCATCTAGTCAANTATATTTTGGGGCTCCAAAATCACTGCAGATGGTGACTGCAGCCATGAAATTAGAAGACGCTTAGTCCTTGGAAGAAAAGTTATGACCAACCTAGATAGTATATTCAAAAGCAGAGACGTTATTTTGCCGACTAAGGTCCATCTAGTCAAGGCTATGGTTTTTCCTGTGGTCATGTGTGGATGTGAGAGTTGGACTGTGAAGAAGGCTGAGCGCTGAAGAATTGATGCTTTTGAACTGTGGTGTTGGAGAAGACTCTTGAGAGTCCCTTGGACTGCAAGGAGATCCAACCAGTCCATTCTGAAGGAGATCAACCCTGGGATTTCTTTCGAAGGACTGATGCTAAAGCTGAAGCTCCAGTACTTTGGCCACCTCATGCGAAGAGTTGACTCACTGGAGAAGACTCTGATGCTGGGAGGGATTGGGGGCAGGAGGAGGAGGGGAGAACCGAGGATGAGATGACTGGATGGCATCATGGACTCGATGGACATGAGTCTGAATGAACTCCGAGAGATGGTGATGAACAGGGAGGCCTGGCGTGCTGCAATTCATGGGGTCGCAAAGCGTCGGACTTGACTGAGCGTCTGAACTGAACTGAACTGAACTGAACTTGGGTTAATTTTTAAAAATTTTACTTATATAAATTTAAAATCCTAAATCTAGAGATGTGGATTAAAAAGTTTGAAGGATTAAATGAAAAAAGAAGTCTGGCTCATCATAAGGTTGAAATTGTAAATTTTATAAAATGTACTTAAATCATCTTTTTGTCACATTTTTGTGGGAAAAGGAAATATGATAAAATAGTACGAACAAAAAAGAATCCTTGAATAAACATAAAATGGAGCATTTTTCATTTATGAATTTTTAATACTGGACAGACATTCATTGTAATATTTAGGCTGACCCCAACCACAGTCTAATGCTGTGTGATTTGGGGTCAGGTATTAGAGTTCAAGTTAAAGGATAAAAGGTCTGTGACCCATATTATTGAACTACTCAAGGCTTATGTGAATCTCTATATGTGACTATTTTATTAATGAACAATAATAAAATACAACTTCTGCAAAAGTGAAAATGTTAGTCGCTCAGTTGTGTCCAACTCTTTGTGACCCCATGGACTGTAGCCCACCATGCTCCTCTGTCCACAGAATCCTCTAGGCAAGAACACTGGAGTGGATAGCCATTCCTTTCTCCAGGGGATCTTCCCAACCCAGGGATCGAATCCGGGTTTCCTGCATTGCAGGCAGATTCTTTAACATCTGAGCCACCAGAGAAGCCCACAACTCCTGTACAGAAGTGCTACTAAAGCCTGGATAAGATGACTAGATCAATACTAAAAATAATAGTAGTAATTAATACCATTTCTCAATTACCCACCCTGTGTCATGTATTTTATGTAACTTGTAACTTTAAATCCTTTCAATAACACTGTGAAGTCAGCTCTGTTTTATGAGGAAGAGAGCTGGGACAGAAGTTAAATAAGAGACCCAGAGTTTTAACCTGGGTTTAACTGGGGCCAGGGCCTTTATTCTCAATCACTGGGCCAGTGGGAGTGCACAGTGGAAGCAGCCTGTAGTCCAATCAAATGACCTGTCAGGAAAGACAAGTTTAAGGGGGAGAAGTTTTAGTAGTTCGCACATGTTGTAGCCTTCACTGAAAGGAGTACAGAAGCCAGGATTCAAGTATGGACTAGAGAAGGGAGATCAGAGACATAGAATGAAGGAAAGCATGTGTGAAAGAAAGAAAATAACCTGTCCTGTCATTATGAGAGGACTTCCCTAGTGGCTCAGTGGTAAAGAACCCGCCTGCTAATGCTGGTGACTCAGGTTCGATCCCTGGGTTGGGAAGATCCTCTGGAGAAGAAAATGGCAACCCACTCCAGTATTGCTGCCTTGAAAAATCCCAGGAACAGAGGAACCCGGTTGTCCATGGGGTCACCAAGAGTTGGACACGACTTAGTGACTAAACTGCCACTACCATCAGTATGAGACGCTCTGTTTGGGAAATTAGGGAGAGATGAGGCCAGGAGCTGGAGGGGGGTGGACAAGTGATGCCTGAAATGCAGGAGAGGCAGATCTGACCCTTGTCGTTTAAGGATCGCTGTTCTGACAGTTAGAGGTCCTGGTTTTGTTCATTTCCAAGGCCTGGAATCCTGACATGGGGGCACAACAACCTGGTTTAGGAGCAAAACTCTGGAAATGGAAAGCATGGCATGAATCAGGAGTCAGAAAGTTGACAGAAGAAGCACTAGGTATAACTGGGTGACATCACATAAAGGACAAGGGGAGAAAGAAGCCAGCCCCTGTCCACTGTTACCTCTGATTCCACACTGGACAGAGGGATTATTTAATAATACTGGAAACTGAGTCCCACAAAAGTCTACAGCGCTGCTTTCCATGTTTGTCAAAGACATTGGGGGTTAATGAACAGTCTGTCTGGGAATAGGGAACTGGACTAGATGGTCTGAGAGAACCCCATCCAAGTGTAGAACTGCCTGCCTCCATGAATACAGCAAAGAAACCTCTCTGCTCAAATCAGAGCCAGCCAGAATGCAACAGTCAGGCATCTGAGAAGCCTTACAGAGGAGTTTTGCAGTCGTCCCCTAGCCCATCCTTTTCCAGAGCAATGGTTAATCCCTCATGAAAAACACTGTACATGTAGCCTCCTTCTCCTTGGACATCATTGTGTTTTTCTGCAGCTTAAGTCGGCCTCCGTGTTCACAGCTAACAGTCGGCGGCCAGCACACTGCTGCCAACCACACGGCTGGCTAATCAGTGCCTATTATGCTCTAGAAAGTCGCACTGATGTGGCTCTTAAAATTTTTCCACCGACACACCTACCATCTGACACCATACAATTAGCTCTGCTCTCTTGGAGCCCATGGTAGCGGCAACATTACCACATCAGAGAAATCATTATTTGAGATTTGGAGCAGTCCGCGTACATGCAGAGTTCCTCTGCCCTTCTACAGCAAAGGCTTGAGGGTGTTAGTCTTTATATTGTGCAAAGGTGTTAATTTTCCAGAGCATTTTCTGTTAAAACCATGGTGCTGTATAGTCATCTGATTCATTGCCATTTACCCCACTGGGAAATGTTACCCCTTCTTGGTGCTGAGGAAATGGTACCTTGCTGAGCATTGCTTTGTATGTTTGACTGGAAAAGACTATCTGTTTGGGGACCTGTGACATTTCAGTTCACCACATAATCATATAGAAAACCTCCAGGGCATCTCTGACTATTGCACATTCTCATGTCTTATCCCCAGGCTAATATCTCCCACTCACTACCTTATATACACAAAGACACACAGAGACATACACACACATAGAGACATGTGCCCAGACCACAGACACACGCATAGATACACAGGCACACAGAGAGACACGTGCACACAGATATACACAGAGGCACCAACACATCAAGACACAAAGACACACAGACACAGGCACTCGAACTGAGACACACACACACTGACGCTCACACGCACAGATGCCAGAGTCAAATCCAGTTCAAAATAGGACAGAAAGGACAGTACTATGAAGGTAAACTCCTAGAAAAAAGTCATTGACACTTAAAGGTCTCCAAGATTCAAAGCAGCCAAGAAACTGGGTATAAATGTTATGAAGAAATTCTAATACGTAAAAAAATATCAGGGCTCATGACATACTATGAATGTGATTTTGAACAATGAGAACAGAGCGTTGGAAACCTGTGTTGTTAGACTATTCTAGATACATGCTTCTCAGGGGCATGGGGAACAGCTGGCGGTCAGCAGGCTGGAATGAAAGCTATCCTGAGATGTGAACTAAACCACAGTGCTTTCTCAAGCATAATGTTTTTGGAGGAGGAGGCAACATGCTCTGGGAGTCCTGTTTATACACCGAGGATTCCTAGCGGAGGTGCAGAGTCACTAGTGAGGGGCAATCAGGAGGCACGGGTAGGGAATTAAAGGTTCTAGGATAATGTAAGACATCCCCTCTGGTGCTGATTTTATAACCAGGGAATAGGAACAGTACCTCCTTTCTCCAGTCTGTGTTTATCCATCTGTAGTCTCAGGAACCGCCGCCGCCCTCCTGTTGCAACTTCAAAAAGAAAAACAAGAAACACCCTGGACCTTCAATGCTAAAACATTTCAATAGCTGGTTTTTGTTATTGTTTTGGTGATGGTGGGGCCTCATTTTTTTTCTACTTCAGTTGCTGCTCTGAAACCTGTCATATTCATTGGGAAGTGCCAAGGGAACAGTCACTGCTGAATCTCCAGCTGGAACTTTTAGGAATGAAAATGTCCCAGTGCGCCAGTACTCATGCTATTTCTAGCCTTGTTTTGAATCCGATTTGACTAAGAATATGGACTTTCAGGTTCTGGCAAAAAAAGAAAAATATATAAGGAAGGAAGAAAGAGATCTTTATATCTGAAACTTTGAAGAAGGCTTTCCAAAGACTTACCTATTGCTTTGGGGTGGGAATTGGTGGCTGGGTCAGGTAAAGCTCTACTGACTCTTTTATATGATTTTAGAAGTGTTTCTAATAAGTGTTCCTATGTAAGTGAGGCTTCAGAAATTTCTCTGATTTCCCTGTTGTCAGCGGCATACATTTATATATTAGAGTATATTAAAGCACAGGGGATTTCTTTTTGTTCTTTTATATGGACTCTCTCAATGTAAAAGTAAACCAGCTTGAAGAAAATAATGGAATGTGAAGACCTGACATCAATGTCAGCGCATCTTCTAATGAGCTTTAACCGCGGCGACCTGCCATACCGACGAGACCACCTGCTCCAGGCAGACAGACGGAGGCCCTACGGGGGTCATGGCTCCCCTTGTAAAGAAAGATGGAGTCACATACGTACACAGTTTTGGCAGGAAAAAACACCACCAAGGCCCTGACACTTCACAGAAGACAGTAGTGGCTTTGTTAAAGAAACGTCGGCCCTCCCAGCTCCCCGACTCCCTCTGTTCCCCATCACCTCTCTGAATGGGCAGCCACATGTGTCCTTCCTTAAGCACATTTCTCTAAGAAGAACAGGATGGGGAATTAGCATTCTCAGAGGCTCTGGCAATCATGTGGGTGGAATAAGCTGAGTACTTCAGGGAACAAAAATAAAACCCAGAGCAGTGCTTCTATTTGGGTCTATAGTCTCCTAACAGCAGCCATACAGTAATGTTGAATTTTGGATGATCAGAGATAGCTGAAAAAGGGGAAGACAGTGACACCAAGAAAGAGGTTAGATGAGAAAAAAAGGGGGTACACTGGGTAAAAATTCTATTTTTAGGACAGTGCATGGGTGAACTATACTACAAGGAGATTCTTAGGAGATATACTTAAGGAAGAAAATTTGTAATTTTAGTGGAATAAAGATATGCTCTGTCTCCTAGCAAATATGTTAATAAAATTCACATTAAAATGTGATTACAGAAGGTGGGAAAATAGGTTACTCTTTGTCCTATACAAAGCACGGCTTTATTTTTATATTAATGTTTGAGGTTCAAAGACTTTAAAATCCATTTTCATTTGTTCTGGAAGTCACATTTTTGATTATTAGAAAAGTTTTGGCTGCATTTGTTGTATCAATAAAGAATAGATAAATTCATTCACTAACTCATTCATTCATGTTTGTCCCTTCATTCATGTCTCCTCTGTGGGGCAGGCTCCTGCAGACCATTTAGAACCCATGGTTCCCATGGACTAAATGGCTTTAGGATTCCTCAGTCATGTGACAACCAAAAGGAGAAAACAAAAAACAAAGAACAGGATTTCCCAGATAGGAGTCTGCTTGCCAATTCAGGGGACACAGGTTCAATTCCTGGTCGGGGAGGATCTCACATGCTGAGGAGCAACTAAGCCCACGAGCCACAATGACTGTGCCCTCGTTCTAAAGCCCACAAGATGTAACTACTGAGCCCACCAGCCACAACCACTGAAGCCTGAGTGCCTAGAGCCCGCGCTCCACAATGTTGGAGGCCACCGCAATGAGAAGCCCGGGCGACGCAGCTGCAGGGTAACCCTTCTCCGTAACTAGAGAAATCCTGCACACAGCAATGAAGACCCAGCATGACCAAAAAAAATTTTTAAAGAAAAGAAATAATAATTTTTTAAAAAAGAACAAAAACCTCAATTCCAAACATTCTGGAGGAGAAAGGACAACTCCNATTTTTTGTTTGTTTTTAGGTTGACCGCTAGGGACACCAGAGTTCCCAGTCTCCTCCTAGCTCTAATGATATACCATCCTCAAATCATGTGGTCAGTCCATGTGGGGATCAAAGGGACAAAAGGCTTGGAACACCCTTCTTGGGCTGATACATGTTGGCACTTTGTAGAAATGGGCCACCTTCCCATCTCTCTCAGGTGGCTAGCGTGAACACTGAAATAGATCTTGTTACTAAAGAGCTGGGCACATTTGGAAGTGCTCGGCAAGGGTTATCTGCCTTCCTGGGCATTTCCAAGAGCCACCCCAGCAGCTGGGCTGCCACCCCAGGGTCAGGCTTGGAGGCACGCTCTCCGGGAGGCCCCAGTCAGGCCACTGGCGAGCTCGGGCACTCTGAGCAGTGCCCTGCCCTCTCTCCAGGGCGGCGTCTGGACAGGCCGGGAGGCAGACGGGACGAGTGACAGCTGGGAAAGTTTAATTGCTCCTCGGTGGCTTGGGAGCACCTCCCTCCCTCCGCCAACGATCTGCATTTCAATGTGAGAAGAGAGGAAAGTAGGATGCTGCTCAAAGGGGTTACAATGATTAATCATTTAAAAAGCAAGATCTTAATTACAGGCCGCAATTTTTGCTATTTAAGGAGTCCATTAGTTGCCAGAAAGAAGAAGAAAAAATTATCACAGGTTATTCTCCTCTGAAAGTANCGGGAGTTGGTGATGGACAGGGAGGCCTGGCGCTGTCTCTTATACACATCTAGATGTGTATAAGAGACAGTCATTATCCTGTTTAATCTGTTTAACAACATGAACAAAGCATAGCACCCAGATTTATTGTTAAAATATAAATACCCACTTTCAAACATAGATAACCATTCTAGATTAACCCAGAATAAAAATCTCCTTATATAGTGTATGTTTAAAATTCCACCAGTCCATAAATAATAATTTAATATGTAATATTGTAAAAAAACTGTAAAAAATGATAAATTGAAATTTATTAATTGTAGATACAAAAATTATTAAAATTCTTTCTGTGGTTAAATAAGGAAATTGATTGTAAAACAGTGGCTAAAAAGAGAATATGTGTTAGGAATAACATTGTTGTGAAGTCTTCTGAGCCAAAAATATTCATAAACATTTACATAGTGATACAGACAGGGACACAGAAATTAGCTATATGGTTATAATCTTTTTAGAATTATTTGGGCACTAGTATTTCTACCAGAGTTTCCCTGGTGACTCAGAGGGTAAAGAATCTGCTTGCAAGTGGCATACCCAGGTTGATTCCTGGGCCAGGAAGATCCCCTGGAGAAGGGGATAGCTACCCACCCCAGTATCCTTGCCTGGAAAATTCCATGGACAGAGGAGTCTGGCGAATTATAGTCCATGGGGTCTTAAAGAGTTAGACACGTCCGAGTGTTTAACACTCATTCACTCATTCCTACCAATAAACAAAATAAATAACTGCATTTATATGTGTGTTATTTAATTTCATTGAGGTCATTGATCTTTCAAGAAAAAATAAAATCCTATTTGACAATTCTTCACCTCTTATATGGAGAAGCTGAAAGCAGAATGTCAAGATCTGCCATCTCAAGCTATCATAGGAAAGCAGAACTCCCAAATCAGGACCTTCAGCTCATAGGACTAATCCAGACACAATAGACACCGTATGAACATGAAGGAAAGAGTCCTCGGACACCACGTGCAACTGAGGTCAGTGAGGAGCACAGCATTTTAGGGGATCTCATTTTGCTGTTTCATGTTGCAGACAGCTGGTAGGAGCACAGGAGAGAGAGCCCCGAGTCCTGAGAAAACCTCCTCCTGGTCTGTATCACCAGACTTTCAACGTTCAATCCCTGAAATTATAATACAAGTGTATGGGTAAGCTTTAAAATATAAGCTTAAATACTTTTATTTTGTTCTGTTCTGTTCATTCGCAACCAGATGTTTTGAATCTGAAACTGAGGTTAAAGTACGCCC
>SJYV01026549.1:410250-501711 GCA_006410875.1 Neotragus pygmaeus | reverse complement strand
CCCGTTCCATCATATCCCCACTTCCAGGTTGAGAACTCTCAAAAGAGGCTGTGGGTACAAAACAGAGATATATGGGAATGGGAAAGAAGATTCAGGTGGGAAAATAAATGGGCCTGTGTAATCATTTCATTGATGCATCGCCACCCAGTCTTGTCATTTATAAAACTTCTGTGTGATAATCACTTCTGAGCTCAGCTCCTCTTCCATGAGCTCAGCCTGGAGCTGTGCTCCCAGTCTCAGTGTGAAGGCGTGTACCTGCCAGACAGCTAGAGCAGCAGAGGCCTCCTCGTGGCACTGAGTTTGCGGGTCTGGCTGGTTCCGCCTGATGCTGCAGGAAGTGTGTACAGGTAGGTGGCATGTGTGGGTGATTTGGGGCGAAGCCGACTCATTGGAAAAGACTCTGATGCTGGGAGGGATTGGGGGCAGGAAAAGAAGGGGACGACAGAGGATGAGATGGCTGGATGGCATCACCGACTGGATGGACGTGAGTCTGAGTGAACTCCAGGAGTTGGTGATGGACAGGGAGGCCTGGCTTGCTGCGATTCATGGGGTAACAAAGAGTCGGACACAACTGAGCGACTGAATTGAACTGAACTGGGCTCCCTTATCCTGTGGCACGCTGGCTGAGGAACTCCTCATCAGAAAAGCAGCAGTGACTCTCTCTGGCTCTGCTAGCCGCTCACATTCCATCCTCCTGTCTAGACTGGGTTTCCCCTCCCTGGTCAGCATCCGTTCATCTCTGTCTCTGGATGCCCTGCCCCTTAGACCCATAGGAACAAAGGAGGCCCTCTCACCAGGCTAGAAGTGACTAGGGAGATATGATGGCATATATCATGGACCATCTTGGATTGAATCCCTACAGGATAATGATGTTAAAGAAAAGCAAGTATGATCTGAATAAAATCTGGAGTTGAGTCTGTCATCATTCACTGATCCAATGTTGGTTTCCTGGTTTTTATTTTTAAACTATATCTTGAGAATCCCTTGGACTGCAAGGGATCCAACAAGTCCATTCTAAAGGAGATCAGCCCTGGGATTTCTTTGGAGGGAATGAGGCTGAAGCTGAAACTCCAGTACTTTGGCCACCTCATGTGAAGAGTTGACTCATTGGAAAAGACTCTGATGCTGGGAGGGATTGGGGGCAGGAGGAGAAGGGGACGACAGAGGATGAGATGGCAGGATGGCATCACTGACTCAATGGCCATGAGTCTGAGTGAACTCCGGGAGTTGGTGATGGACAGGGAGGCCTGGCGTGCTGCGATTCATGGGGTCGCAAAGAGTCGCACAGGACTGAGTGACTGAACTGAACTGAGCTGACGCCATGGTAATGAAAGATGTTTACCTGAATGGAAACTGGGTGAGCATTCTAAGAGAACTTGCAGCACTATCAATGCAACTTTTATGTCGCTCTACTATTCCAAAATAAAGACTAAGGTATAAGTAAGGAAATCATGGAACAAAGCTTGGTGTGGAGGAAAGGACTGCCATAGAGTGGGAGAGAGAGGAGGAAGGGTGGTGTGATGAGTTTAAATGCAGATTTCAACAAGAGGGCTATTGCAACAGTCTGAGAAGGAAATCATGTGAGCCTGTGTTGGAGTGTGTGTGTGTGTGTGTGTGTGTGTGTGTAACAGAGAGACAGAAAGAGGGAGAGAGACAGGATGTATACACACATGCTGGTTACGTCAGAACAAAGATGTTTCTTGTCAACTGCTACAAAGAGCTGTAGATACACTTTGTAATAAAAATGAAATATAAGTCATTGCTTCTATTTGGTTGTATTAGCTCTAACAAGATAAATTCAGTTGTTTTAAAGCTTTTTAAAAGAAACAACATCTGATTTGGAGAGAACACTGCAGATTTGGCATTAAAAAGAAAAACACCTAAATTCTGATCCTCAGTCAGCTCTTAGCTCTGTAATCTTGATCTAATCAATTCCATAGGACCAGTTTTTTCCATTTCTAAAACAAGCAGATTGAAACAGAATGCCTTTGATTTCTGAGATAGCTATCAGAGATGTTGCAATGAAATTACTACAACTGGCAAATTATTGGATTAGAAGATGATTAATCAGTTTCCTCCTGGGCTTAAAGAGAGAATTAATAATTTGTTGAGTACTTAACATGAAAAAATATTTTTTTTTACTATTAATGATTTTTTTATCCTACAAAAGTAACACTGGCCTAAACAGCATACTTTATTAACAAGAACTTCATCTTAACCTTTGCCATCTTATAAAATTTCTATGACTTTCAATATGAAGATCAATGACTTCAGCATTTCCAAGCAATGAAACTTGCTTTGTAACTATGAAATTGCTTATGGCATTAAACTCGCTCGTAAAAATACTTGTAATGTATTAAGACTTCTGAAAAAGAAATCAACTAGGAAAAAGTTAGATGGGCCTTTTTGCAATAGATGTTCACTGATTTAAAACAACTGAAATGTGGATGAAATTTTTATAAACTTGCGTTAATGTTATGTATGTATATTAAATATTACTAATACATATAAGGTATTTATTTGTTAAGGCAAAAATGAACAATTAGGCCCATTTAAGAAACATTCAAACTGAGAAACATGATATAATTTTGGGGGGACAGGACACCAAGTAAATGAAAATTTTCCCTAATTTGATTATGCTCATGTATTTCTATCCTGAAGCAAGTGTGATAATCACATGTTCACACTTCTCAGACACATGCATTTCCTATTGCTTCTAGCTCCTAAATAATTTTGGATTAGAGTTTCTTTTGACATTACAAAATATGCTTTATTGTAATTAAAAAAACATAGATTGATCCATGTAGATATTTACTTTTAAAAATGTATAGTACTGTACTGATGAGCACTCAATGGCAATTTATATCATTTTTGTATAATAGAATTCGTCCCCACAAAGTATAACACTAGATGTCACACTAGAAATCTGACTGCAGATTGTTTAAAATAAAAGCTCATTATTAGCGCAGGGCACATAAGTAAACATGATCGCTATTGAATTTAGTTATGTTTTAGGGTCATAAAGGAGGTCCTCGGCAGTAACACAAAGAAAATCTTTGCAAGTTGCACATTGCAGTTTTCTCAGTAATTTCTACCATGTGCAGAAACTGTTGGAGGGAGAGAGTGCTTTGGCCTTGCCTTATATATTAGAGTAGTAAATCCAATTCTGATCTGTCAGAAACCAGTGAAGCTCATTTCTCCTCAGCATTTATATGGCTCTGTTTCAATCTGTGCCTTTATTGAATAGCTTCTTCACTTTTAATTTTATGAAATTTAGAATGTTGAAAGCCCACATCAAGCATGAAAGAAGAAAAAATTGTGTATGATTACAAATAGAGCTCAGCAGAACACACTAAAATTTGCACACGACCTGAAAAGAGAACTTGATATTTGATTGACTTATTCTGACGATTTTAGAGAAATAGAGAAGGCAATGGACATCTCATTTGGGGCCATGTCCTCATACCCCACTTTAAATTAGATCTACAGAAATATTCCCATAGATTCAATTTCAGGATAACCCATTGTCTAAGGGCAGCTTTCTGAGCCGTCTCTCTTAATTGTGTCCCATTCTGTTCTTTAAGCATTAAAGCAGTACTTACTTTTCAACTATTTGGAGAATCTTCCAGGTATTAATTAAACAAGACGGAAGCTGTTGTCCCTGAAAGATGCATCTCTATGTGTCCCTACGGTGTCTTAGTCACTGGGATCGCCTTGACTTTTCTTTAATGTCCATGACCCACATGACAAATGCCACCTGAATAGAATGACAAGAAAAGGAAAGGATAAATGAAACATGGAAATAAAGAAGCATTTTAAAGGTTTCTAAAAAGACCAAGCAATATTTTTGCCTTAAAAAAAAAAAAAACCCTATAACATCACAACTCGCAGTCCCTTATCTTCCAGCCTGTTATTTCAGGCCACTGAGCCATGTTGCCTCTCTGAATAAGTGGACAGAGATTAGAATTGCCTTTTCAGTGTGATGCGATTTTGGAAAACATATTGAATCTAGAACAAAGGAGCAATGGTGCCTCTCTAATTGATCTTGTTACCAGCACTCCTTCAGTCAGAGGGCTACTGCTTTTCTCTCATGGAAAGGCTGTGCAGAGAGTCCTTTCTAATGCTGGCAAAGCATAAAGATACAGCTGGTTTCAAAAATAAACGTAAAATTTCTGATCTTATATACACACATGCCCTGAATGTACAAGAAAGTTTCATTTCAAAATTAACTAGATTTTAAACAGCAGAGAATGAATGTAGCATGCAAATATGAAAAAGAAATGAACATAAAAGCAATACCATTGGTATATCATTTTTTGATATATTGAAATACATTTGGCAAATGAAGGTAGTTGCTTATTTTCCCTGATATTCTAGAAATAATGGTTTCTTTTTTTTAATTTTTTTTTTTACTTTATTTTACTTTACAATACTTTATTGGCTTTGCCATACGTTGACATGAATCCCCCACAGGTTTACACGAGCTCCCAATCCTGAATCCCCCTCCCACCTCCCACCCACAACGTCTCTCTGGATGCTTTAACAAGACAAAGAATAAAGAATAGTAACCATCACACACAGTGGCTTTCCTGAGCCTGAAATTAGGATCTGTACCCTCAGAGTCAGTGTTTTCCAGAGGGTACACCAAATTTAACCTTACATTTCCATGAATTCTCAGTCATCAAGTCATCATCTCTTAGTTTCAGTTTTCTCTCCTGAGGTAGATAGATGTAATTCTTCACTACCCTCAGAGCATTCCTTATCATACATAGTGTCACTAGAACCAAAGTGCATATATTTGATTTTGTGAGAAAGAGGGTTCACACTCACTCTATAGGGGATTTTATGTTATACTTCTTATAAACAAATGTACACATCAGTTAACTAGATTTTATATTTGTTTTCCAAGTCTATGATGTGTAAGGTTAAATATTCTAGAGGCAATAATTTCATTATCTTTTTAAAAGTACACATTGTTACACATAAGCCTGTGATTTACTTTCTTCTGTTTTCTGCATAATAATAATAATAATATTTTTAGTAATAAAAATATGCATCCTCCATATAAGAAGCACTTTTCTAAACTAGATTCTCATCAATTGGGTTGACTCATAAAAGTTTTAGCAACATTTTTATAAAGTTTAAGATGTATTTTCTTATGTTATTGTACAAAGACAGACTACCCAAAAATTACAATGTGCCTTGGTAATTTTTGATGTTTAATGACAGTGAAAACTCAGAAAACAATATTATAGGAATTTTTCTTAATACTGGACAAATGTCCAGTGCACTTTCTCTCTGTGTGTTCCATTCCATTACATAAATGTTACTCTGACTTGGAATTGAACAAAATTCAAAGTATGAAAAAAAATGTAAGAATTATACTTCAAATCCCTCAATTGAGCTTATTAAAACTCAAAAAATTCATTCACAAGCCCTCCCGAGTAAAAAAGACAAATAGCAATTTGGTTCAGCAATCATTGCTAGATGAAACAAAGCATCACTTCAACTGAAATTACAACTAGAGATAAAATATAGTGTTAAATATTACACAAATAACAGGTTTCTCTAACACTATGTTGCCTCCTCTACTGGTCTGTGATGACACTGAGGGTACAAAATTGGTTAGACTGCAGTGGTCACCATGGTGGTTCTCAGTGCTACTCAGCAGGTTGACTGGTTTTGCTCTTTGGGGGCACACGAGTGTGCTTCCCTGATCTTGTGAAGTGCAGTGACCATGTGACTTGTTTTCACAATAAGATGAGGGCACTGATAAATAATTCTTGAACTCCCCCTTCTCCTGGGTCAGATTGTGCATGCACATGTTAATAGAGAGGGATGTCAGGGAAACCAGATGGCGGATCTCAGTCTTAGAGACCAGGCCTGAGATAGTACCTCAGGAGCATGAATACACCTTTATTGTGTTAAGCCACTGAGATTTTCATTTCCTTCACTGATTCCTTAATACAGCATACCTAGCTATTCCGACGGATAGATGTCTCTTGCCTTAAATCTGCATGTCTGCTAAGTTGCTCCAGTTGTTTCTGACTCTTTGCAACTCTGTGGACTATAGCACACCAGGCTCCTCTGTCCATGCGGATTCTTTGGGCAAGAATACTGGAGTAAGTTGCTGTGCTCTCCTTCATGGGATTTTACCAACCCAGGCATCCAACCTGTGTCTCTTATGTCTTCTGCACTGGTAGGCAGGTTCTTTACACCAGCTCCACCTGGGAAGCTTGTTGCTGAAAATATATAGCTCTAGGAGAAAAGCAAGCTTGGACAAGCAAACCCCTCTGATGTCAACCCATGAAGTTCGTTCTCAAGGGGAATGGGATGTCTTTTCATGTTCTAGAATATCACTGAAAGGTATTTATGAGGACCTTGATGACCACAAGGAAATGAGTTTCTAGTTTACAGAGGGCAAAGAAAGATGCCATCAGTTCAGTTCAGTTAAGTCGCTCAGTCCTATCTGACTCTTTATCACCCCATGGACTGCAGCATGCCAGGTCTTCCTGTCTGTCATCAACTCCCAGAGCTTGATCAAACTCATGTCCATTGAGTTGGTGATGCCATCCAATCATCACATCCTCTGTTGTCCCCTTCTCCTCCTGCCTTCATCTTTCGCAGCATCAGGGTCTTTTCAAATGAGTCAATTCTTTGCATCAGGTGACCAAAATATTGGAGCTTCAGCTACAGCATCAGTCCTTCCAGTGAATATTCAGGACTAATTTCCTTTAGGATTAACTGGTTTGATCTCCTTGCAGTCCAAGGGAATCTCGAGAGTCTTCTTCAACACCACCATTCAAAAACATCAATTCTTTGGTGCTCAGCTTTCTTTATAGTCCAACTCTCACATCCATACATGACTACTGGAAAAAAATATAGCTTTGACTAGATGGACCTTTGTTGGCAAACTGATGTCTCTACTTTTTAATATGCTGTCTAGGTTGGTCATAGCTTTTCTTCTAAAGAGCAAGTGTCTTTTAATTTCATGGCTGCAGTCACCATCTGCAGGGATTTGGAGCTCAAGAAAATAAAGTGTCTCATTGTTTCCATTGTTTTCCCATCTACATGCCATGAAGTGATGGGACTGGATGCCATGATCTTCGTTTATTGAATGTTGAGTTTTAAGCCAGCTTTTTCACTCTCATCTTTCACTTTCATCAAGAGGTTCTTTAATTCCTCTTTGCTTTCTGTCATAAGAGTGGTGTCATCTGCATATCTGAGGTTATTGATATTTCTCCCAGCAATCTTGATTCCAACTTGTGCTTCATTCAGCCCAGCGTTTCTCATGATGTGCTCTGCATATAAGTTAAATAAGCAGGATTGCAATATACAGCCTTGACATACTGTCTTCCTGGACATAGAACCAGTCTGTTGTTTCATGTCCAGTTCTAACTGTTGCTTTTCGATCTGCATACAGATTTCTCAGGAGGCAGGTAATGTGGTCTGCAATTTCCATCTCTTTCAGAATTTTCCACAGTTTGTTGTGATCCACACAATCGAAGGCTTTGGCATAGTCAATAAAGCAGAAGTAGATGTTTTCTGGAACTCTCTTGCTTTTACTATGATATAATAAATGTTGGCAATTTGAATGGATGTATGGAAATTTGACTTCCTACTATAGCATTCCAGTCCCCTATAATGAAAAGACATCTATTTTGGGTGTTAGTTCTAAAAGGTCTTGGAGGTCTTCATAAAACCATTCAACTTCAGCTTATTCAGCTTTACTGGTTGGGGCACAGACTTGGATAACTGTGATATTGAATGGTTTGCCTTGGAAACGAACAGAGATCATTCTGTCGTTTTTGAGATTGCATCCAAGTACTGCATTTCGGACTCTTTTGTTGACCATGATGGCTACTCTGTTTCTTCTNAAAAAAAACCCAGTGCCTCCAACAGGATCAATTCTGAAGGTACCTGACAAAATTATGGGAGGATGCATATTGCCTTGGTCAGATATTGCTACAGTTCTGTTGTATCACACACTCAGTGGACCTGAACAACCATGTGTTATTGTGATAACTCTCTAGGTCATGGGGCAGCTGTGTCTCAACTGGTGAGCCACGTGCTGATATCATCTGTGTGTTTCCCATTCTCCTTGGATCAGCAGGGTGGCCAGAACTTGCACTTCTCAGGCTCAAGAGCCTGAGCAGAAACATGAAAGACATCTTAATGCCTGACTTGGAATTGGCACATAATTGCTTCTACCCTCTGCCCTTGGCAGAAGCAGGTCCCACACCCCAGGCCAAAGGCAAGACCCTCTGACAGAAGTCCTTGCACAGAGGAATGGACTTCTGGGGCCAGTGAGTCAATCTACTATGAAGACTAAATTGTTAACAATAGTTATTTCTCAGGAAAAGATTTTGCATGATTATTTTATGCATCTATTTATTAAATATTGACTGGTGGTAGTTTTAGTCTCTAAACTCATGTCCTACTCTTGCAAACCCATGGACTGTAGCCTGTTGGACTCCTCTGTCCATGGGATTTCTCAGGCAAGAAAACTGGAGTCTGTTGTCATTTCCTTCTCCAGGGGATCTTCCTAACCCAAGGATTGAACCCATGTCTCCTGCACAGCAGGCAGATTCTTTACTGCTGAGCCACCAGTGAAGCCCAAATATTGACTGGCCTTTACTACATATCAAGCTCTGTTCTTGGCATTGGCCCATGAGCAGTGAACAAAACCACCACCCAACACCTTTCCCTCATGGAGCTTATATTCTAGTAGAGGAGATGTCTCAAAGGAGTAAATAGGAAAAATATATAGCATGTTAGATAGTAATAAATGCTGAAAAGGAAAATAAAACAGAGAGGAGACATACATTTGGTCTGTAGTAAGAGGGAATGTGAATGTTTAGATCACATGTCAGGGAAGGACACTGACTGAAAGATGATTCTTCAATGAAACTCTGAAGGAAGTGAGGAAATAAGCCATCTGGATATTGGGGAAGGGCATTCTAGATGGAGGAACAGCAAGTGCAAAGGCCCTGCCAGAGTAGTATGACCAGCAAGTTCAGAAAGGAGGATGGGCCGTGGTGGCTGGACAGAACGAACAAGGGAAAGAGGAAGCTTTCACCATAGAGGCCATAAACCCAGGCATGGCCCTGACAGGTGCCTCCCTAGGGACTGAAGACACCAGCCCAAGACCCAAGACAGGTAGGTTCTTGTCTGCTTTCCTACTATGAATTTTCAGATATTCTCAGAAACCCATTTCATGTTCCTATGCTCTGCTCCTTGGCAGATATTACTCTGGGGCTTTTTCATGCCTGCTGAGCTGGATTCCCTTCCAATGACAAGGGATCCCTCAGAACCATCTTCTGGGTTCTGTGGGTCTTTCGTCTCAGTTTCTGGCCTCGCCTGACAGCCTCTTCTCCAATTAACCCAAGGTGTGACAGACAGAGCTCTGTGGAATATGCAGTGATTGCTAAGTGGATTGGTCAAAGATCAGGAAAATTATGATCAAGATGATGCATGAAAGGCGCAATCAATTATTAGGTTAGTGCAAACATAATTGTGATTTGGGGCTGTGAATTTTAAATGATTACAACTAGGCTCATGTGTGCATGCATGCTGAGTCGCTTTAGCTCCTGACCCAGGGATTGAAACTGCCTCTCCTCGATTCCTTTATTGCAAGTGGACTCTTTAACACTGAGCCATCTGGGAAGCCCTACAACTAGACTCAAACACATCTTTATTAGTCAAAATAGGAACCATCACAATCAACACATTTTCACCTATGAGAAATAAGTTGATTTATTCGTGTAGCATAAAAATCCATGCTTCGGGATTGAAGAGCTCTTGGAAAGTGTTTTCTGCCTCCTGCTGGTTGTGGAAACATTTTCCTTGCAAAAAGTTGTCAAGATGCTTGAAGAAGTGGTAGTCGGTCAGGTGAATATAGTGGATGAAGCAAAATTTTGTAGCCCAATTTGTTCAACTTTTGAAGCGCTGGTTTTGGGATGTGCAGTTGAGAATTGTCATGGAGCAGAATTGGGTCCTTTTGGACCCAATGCCGGCTGCAGGTGTTGCAGTTTTCAGTACATCTCATCAGTTTGTTGAGCATACTTCTCAGATGTAATGATGTTGCCAAGATTTCAGAAAGCTGTAATGAATCAGACCAGCAGCAGACCACCAAATAGTGACCATGACCTTTTTTTTTTCAGTGCAAATTTGACTTTGAGAAGTGCTTTGGAGCTTCTTCTCGGTCCAACCACTGAACTAACTGGTCATCACCATATAAAATCCAATTTTCATCACATGTCACAATCCAATTGAGAAATGATTCATTGTTGTTGCATAGAATAAGAGAAGATGACATTTCAAAACAATTTTTTTGATTTGCAATCAGCTTATTAGGCACCCACTTATCGAGCTTTCTCACCTTTTCAATTTTCTTCAAATCCCAAATGACCATAGAATGGTCAACATTGAGTTCTTCAGCAACTTCTTGTGTAGTTGTAGGAGAATCAATTTTGATTATTGCTCTTAACTAGTTGTTGTCAACTTTGATGGTTGATCACTGTGCTTCTCATCTTCAAGGCTCTCATCTCCTTTGCAAAACTTCTTGAACCACCTCTGCACTGTATTTTTTAACAGTTCCTGAGCCAAATGTGTTGTTGATGTTGCAAATTGTTTCTGCTGCTTTATGACCCCTTTTGAACTCTAGTAAGAAAATTTGCTTTTTGTATAACATTATTTCCATAGTCTAAAATATAAAATACACAACAAGTAATGTCTTTAACAAAACACATAAAGTAATAAATGCACATTAAATGATATATAACATAACCACATTTATATAAGAATGTATTCCAATATCATATGACAAAGTTCAATAATGCAAAACCTACAATTACTTGTGCACCAACCTAATATAAAGTGGATAGATGGTTTAAGTACTCCTATCCATGGCTACCAAATTTCAGACTCTGGAAGCTTCTTTCAGAGAACACAAAGGAATTGAACCCAAATAAGAAAAGCCATTAAATCTGTTTGGCATAGAATGGTACCTGTTAGTTCTGACATCACAGAAACAGCCATAAAACCAAAATCACTGGAGAAGTACGTACCATGGAAAAAAATGAAATTCTCCTGCTATAGAATTCAAATAAATTATATATGAAATTACACATACACACCCCAAATGGTCCAGATAAAACACATTTTTTTTTCAAAGAAGTGGGGATCAATGGGGATGAGTTCCATAAAAGACAAAATATTTTCCCATTGCATTAAATAATAGTGCATTTCAGCTAATCCCTGTAATTGCTATTGATGCAATAAATGGAGAAATCTATTAAGTCCTTGAATTTTAATAACCTTGATGCTACAAGTCATAGTAACAAATTAAGATTGCTTCTCTGAGTGAACACATTAGCCAGGTTTGCCCTTTCAGACCTAACACAGAGAACAGGCTGCATATAGCCAATATCATTAAGTAAGGACCCTGGAGATTAGACCTAGACAGATTCCCAATACACAGCCACAAGCATGAAGATGATGTGGTTTGTGGTGTAGCCAGCCCTCTGGGATATATCTAGGATGTAATTTTCAAAGACAAGATGGGGATGAAGGCAAAATAAGTACTAACGATGAGTTTGAGATGTGTATAAGAGACAGCNTTGCAGCCATGAAATTAAAAGACACTTACTCCTTGGAAGGAAAGTTATGACCAATCTAGATAGCATATTAAAAAGCAGAGACATTACTTTGCTGACTAAGGTCCATCTAGTTAAGGATATGGTTTTTCCTGTGGTCATGTATGGATGTGAGAGTTGGATTGTGAAGAAAGCTGAGTGCCAAAGAATTGATGCTTTTGAACTGTGTTGTTGGAGAAGACTCTTGAGAGTCCCTTGGACTGTAAGGAGATCCAACCAGTCCATTCTAAAGGAGATCAGTCCTGGGTGTTCATTGGAAGGACTGATATTGAGGCTGAAACTCCAGTACTTTGACCACTTCATGTGAAGAGTTGACTCATTGGAAAAGACTCATGCTGGGAGTGATTGGGGGCAGGAGGAAAGGGGGATGACAGAGGATGAAATGGCTGGATGGCATCACCGACTCGATGGAAGTGAGTCTGAGTGAACTCCCGGAGTTGGTGATGGACAGAGAGGCCTGGCGTGCTGTGATTCATGGGATCACAGAGTTGGACATGGCTGAGTGACTAAACTGAACTGAACTGAATATTAATTACCATGTTACATTCTATGTGTGCACTGGACTTTGCTCTGTTTATATAGCCTGCTCATGTATTCCTGTTCCCACATAATCCTGTGATGTTGAACTGGGTGACCTTCCCCAACATGTTCACTTCCCAATATTCTACACATATTTCCAGATTCAAATCAATTACCTTCCCATAGATACCTTTTCCCTCATTTCCAATAAGATGAAAACTCACACTCCCTTGAACTTCTGTAGTCTTTCAATCACAGAAAACTAACCAATCTGATCACATGGATCACACCTTGTCTAACTCAATGAAACTATGAGCCATGCCATGTAGGGCCACCCAAAACTGACGGGTCATGGTGGAAGTTCTGGCAAAATATGGTCCACTGGAGAAGGGAATGACAAACCACTTCAGCATTCTTGCCTTAAGGACCCTATGAAGAGTATGAAAAGGCAAAAGCATAGGACATTGAAAAATGAACTCCCCAGGTCAGTAGGTGCCCAATATGCTACTGGAGATCAGTGGAGAAATAACTCCAGAAAGAATGAAGGGATGGAGCCAAAGCAAAAACAACACCCATTTGTGGATGTGACTGGTGATGGAAGTAAAGTGTACTGCTGTAAAGAGCAATATTGCATAGGAACCTGGAACGTTAGGTTCATGAATCAAGGTAAACTAGAAGTGGTCAAATAGGTGATGGCAAGAGTGAACATCAGCATTTTAGCAAACAGTGAACTAAAATGGACTGGAATGGGTGAATTTAACTCAGATGACCATTATCTTTACTACTGTGGACAAGAATCCCTTAGAAGAAATGGAATAGCCATCATAGTCAATAAAAGAGTCTGAAATGCAGTACCTGGATGTAATCTCAAAAATGACAGAATGATCTCTGTTCATTTCCAAGGCAAACCATTCAATATCACAGTTATCCAAGTCTATGCCCCAACCAGTAATGCTGACGAACCTGAAGTTGAACGATCTATGAAGACCTGTAAGACCTTCTAGACCTAACACCCAAAAAAGATGTCCTTTTCAATATAGAGGACGGGAATGCAAAAGTAGGAAGTCAAGAGATACCTGGAGTAACAGGAAAATTTGCCCTTAGAGTACAGAATGAAGCAGGGGAAAGGCTAATAGAGTTTTGCCAAAAGAACACATTGGTCCTAGCAAAAACCCTCTTCCAACAATACAAGAGAAGACTCTACACATGGACATCACCAGATGATCAATACCAAAATCAGATTGATTGTATTCTTTGCAGCCAAAGATGGAGAAGCTCTATACAGTCAACAAAAACAAGACCAGGAGCTGACTGTGGCTCAGATCACGAACTCCTTATTGCCAAATTCAGACTTAAATTGAAGAAAGCAGGTAAAACCACTACACCATTCAGGTATGACCTAAATCAAATCCTTTATGATTATATAGTGGAAGTGACAAATAGATTCAAGGGATTAGTTCTGATAGATAGAGTGCCTGAAAAACTATGGACAGAGATTCCTGACATTGTATAGGAGGCAGGGATCAAGACCATCCCCAAGAAAAAGCAATGCAAAAAGGCAAAATGGTTGCCTGAGGAGGCCTTACAAATAGCTATGAAAAAGAAGAGTGAAAGGCAAAGGAGAAAAGGAAAGATATACCCATTTGAATACAGAGTTCCAAAGAATAGCAAAGAGAGATAAGAAATCCTTCCTCAGTGATCAGTACAAAGAAATAGAGGAAAACAATAGAATGGGAAAGACTAGAGACCTCTTCAAGAAAATCAAGGGAATATTTCATGCAAAGATAGGCTCAATAAAGGACAGAAATGATATGGAACTAACAGAGGCAGAAGATATTAAGAAGAGGTGGCAAGAATACACAGAAGAACTATACAAAAAAAGATCTTCATGACCCAGAAAACCACGATAAATCATCACTCATCTGGAGCCAGCTATCCTGGAATGCGAAGTCAAGTGGGCCTTAGGAAGCATCAGTACGAACAAAGCTAGTGGAGGTGATGGGATTCCAGTTGAGCTATTTCAAATCCTGAAAGATGATGCTGTGAAAGTGCTACACTCAATATGTCAGCAAATTTGGAAAACTCAGCAGTGGCCACAGGACTGGAACAGGTCAGTTTCATTACTGGGTTGCCATTTTCTTCTCCAGGGCATCTTCCTGACCCAGGGATTGAACCCGGATCTCCCATATTGCAGGCAGATTCTTTACCCTCTGAGCCACCAGGGAAGCCCATCCAAAAGAAAGGCAACACCAAAGAATGCTCAAACTACCACACTGTTGCACTCATCTCACATGCCTGCAAAGTAATGCTCAAAATTCTCCAAGCCAGGCTTCAACAATACACGAACCGTGAACTTCCAGATATTCAAGCTGGATTTAGGAAAGGCAGAGGAACCAGAGATCAAATTGCCACATCTGCTGGATCATCAAAAAAAGCAAGAGAGTTCCAGAAAAACATCTACTTCTGTTTTATTGACCATGTTAAAGCCTTTGACTGTGTGGATCACAACAAACTGTGGAAAATTCTAAAAGAGACAGGAATATCAGACCACCTGACTTGCCTCTTGAGAAACCTATATGCAGGTCAGGAAGCAACAGTCAGAACTGGACATGGAATAACAGACTGGTTCCAAATAGGGAAAGGAGTACATCAAGGCTGTATATTGTCATCCTGCTTATTTAACTTATGTGCAGAGTGCATCATGAGAAACACTGGGCTGGATGAAGCACAAGCTGGAATCAAGATTGCCGGGAGAAATATCAATCACCTCAGATATGCAGATGACACCACCCTTATGNAGGAGATCAGTCCTGGGTGTTCATTGGAAGGACTGATTGTGAAGCTGAAACTCCAATACTTTGGCCACCTAATGAGAAGAGTTGACTCATTGGAAAACAGCCTAATGCTGGGAGGGATTGGGGGCAGGAGGAGAAGGCAACAACAGAGGATGAGATGGCATCACCGACTCGATGGACATGAGTTTGAGTGAACTCCGGGAGTCGGTGATGAACAGGGAGGCCTGGCGTGCTGCGATTCATGGGGTTGCAGAGTCGGACATGACTGAGCAACTGAACTAACCAAAAACAGTGATGATTCTGATTATTTATTTGATAGTCTTTCCAACAATGTGGTTCTCATGTAACCTACCACTTTGAGGAAATAAAAGTGAATTTTCTGCTTATATGTATTGTAAAGCGAGACCTTTTTGATAGTAAAATAATGCCAGTCATTATCTGCACCCCAAATTATAATGTGTCCAAAGGAAACAAAGGAATAAACTCTTTAGAATGTTCATAACTCTTTCCCTCTTAAGATTTATTTATGTTTTCTCTACTTCCTTTTTGTTGCATCCCTCTTCTACTTCTGCATCTCTTTCATTCCCTTTATTCTCCTTCTTTTCAGACTTACTGATCTGGAGAGCTATAGTAAAGGTGAATAAAAATAATAGATAAATGATGATGGTATGTAGTTGCGAGACTTAGTGCTGGTAGACAATTTATAATCTATAGTTATGTGTTATTTGCTTGAATTTTAGAAAACCACTTTAACATTATGTTATTTTGAGACTGGGTGATTAGAGGGTTGAGGCAGTTTTTTAAAACAGTAAACCTCTTTTCTTCCTGGTGGCTCAGAGGTTAAAGCGTCTGCCTCCAATGCAGGAGACCCGGGTTCGATCCCTGGGTCGGGAAGATCTCCTGGAGAAGGAAATGGCAATCCACTCCAGTATTCTTGCCTGGAGAATCCCATGGACGGAGAAGCCTAGTAGGTTACAATCCACAGGGTCGCAAAGAGTCGGACATGACTGAGCAACTTCACCTTAAACCTCTTTTCTAGCAAAGTTAACACATTTAAAGTGTCTAATCTCTTGTGTTAACTAGATGATATTACATCTAAAGACATAATTCCTTCTATGTTTTGGTGGACTAATAAATTCCAACCAGATATATACAGATCTTACACTAAAAAGGCAAATTTTAAAAATTTAAAGAGGGTTAATAACATATAAATCAGGCCTGACTGAATCAAGCAATAAAGGTGTAATTTTTGTAGACAGAAAAAATTCTGCTGTCTGGTAGTTACTTTTAATTCTTATTCTTATTAATGGGAAGATTTTAACAACCAATTTCTTTATACCTAGAATAGTTAAATTCATACAGTCAGAAAGTACATTGGTAGATGCCGGGATTTGGGAGAGGGAGTTAGAAGGGAGAATGAGGAGTTACTGTTTAATGGGGACAGGGTTCAGTTTAGGAAGGTGAAAAATTCGGAGATGGGTGTTGTGCCAGTTGTACAACAGTGTGAATGTACCTGGTGCCCCCGAACTGTACAGTTAAATATGGTTAAAATAGTATGTTTTATATTGGAAGACTTTTTGCCACAATAAAAAATATTTTTAAAAAACCTATCTCAGAGCTTCCCAGGTGGCTCCGTGGTAAGAATCCACCTCCCAGTGCAGGGGACACAGGTTCCATCCCTGGGTGGGGAAGCTCCCCTGGAGAAGAGAATGGCAACCCACTCCAGTATTCAGGCCTGGGAAATCCCGTGGACAGAGGAGCCTGGCAGGCTACTGTCCGTGGGGCACAAAGAGCTGGACCCAATGTTGTGACTAACCAACAAAAACCAGTATCTTAATATTTAATATGGTGTGTGTGAGAATATAGCATTTGCTTTACAGTAGGTAATCATAAGCATCTTATTTTGCCCCTCACTTTTCTCTCTTTTTGCCTTCCCTCCTTCTCTCCCTCCCTCCTTCCTGTCTTTCCCCCTTTCTCCTTTACCTTCGCAAGGGGAAGTTGTTCTTTTGCCTTTAAATGAAACTCAAATTCATGCTTCTCTGTTCATCCTTTGAGAATAATAACTGCAATCACATATGTTGAAAATATAATATTTCTTTAACTGAAAAGCTCAAAGAAAGAAAGTGTTAGTCACTCAGTCGTGTCCGACTCTTTGCAACCCCATGGTCTGTAGCCTGCCAGGCTCCTCTGTCCATGGAATTCTCCAGGCAGGAGTACTGAAGTGGGGTGCCATTCCCTTCTCCAATAATTAGGGCTTCCCTGGTGGTTCCCAGACGGTAAAGCATCTGATTGCAATGTGGAAGACCCAGGTTTGATCCCTGGGTCGGGAAGATCCCCTGGAGAAACGAAGACCTGGTGCAGCCAACAGCAAATTTAATTAAGTAATTACTTACAAAGCTGTTAAAAAAAAATTCCACCTGGAGTACCGCCTGAGGTTCCCAGAGTACTGACCAGAAGGCGGAGGAAATGAGGAAGCATTAGAAAAGGAAGTATGAGGGGAGAGGGAGTAGAAGAAGAGGAAGAAGAATTGGGTGTTGGCTAGAAGGAAAATCTTTCTCTAGTTTTCCGGTTTTCTCTAGTTTGTGTCCAGCAGGGGCTGCTCTCCAGTTCCTGCTCATAGCAGCGAGTTCTCTTGTGGAGCACAGACTCTAGGTGCGTGGACGTCAGTAGTTGCAGCACATGGGCTCCATAGTTGCAGGTTGCGGGCTCACGGGCTCAGTTGCTCCACAGCATGTGGAATCTTCCTGGACCAGGGATCAAACCTGTGTCCCCTGCATTGGTAGGCAGATTCTTTACCACTGAGCCACCAGGGAAAGTCCTTTTGTTTTTTTTAACAGCTTTATTGAGATATAATTGACACACCATAGAATTCACCTTTTTAAAATATACCTTCAGAGTTCTGCAACCATTGCCACAATCTAAAGTCAGGATCATTTTCATCAGCTGGGTAAGATCCCATGAACTCCGAGCTGTGTGTTCTGCTCCTCGCCCCTCTTCCCCTCCCCCACCCAGCTAATATCCGAGTCAGCAGAGCTTGCCTCCTCCCCCAGCGCTCTTGTGTGCCCTGACCTCTCCCCCTCACTGCTGTCTTAGCCTAAGCCTTCAGATTCCTAAAGTATCAAGCTCAAGTCTATGGTGTCCTCCCTACCTCCAGGGAACACATCCCAAACATTGAAAGGCCCCTTCCCACCGCCTCCCACTGGAAGAGGCATGAGAATCAGTGCAGCTGTCTTCAAAGATGTTCTCTTTATGCAATTTTCTCCCTACTGTTTATGCCCTGTGTGTAGGTTTTAGAGCTATCTAACTGGTTCTCATTCATATTGCTTTGGAACTTTGCTACAGACTAGTCTTTCTCACAAGTCACGTTGGTATCTGATGGCTAATAGTATCTTCTGTTGACATTTCCAGTTTAATATAGTGTTTTATGTAGAAGATTATTCAGATACCTTTTAGAAAGGAATGAAGCTTCTTTTTTTTTTTAAATTCAATAACTGTGCCATTACTGTGCTATCATTTAATAAAGTACATGAGAAACTTCAAGAGTTGGAGGGTAGGGGATCTGAATAAAATGATCCTTTCTTGTTCAAGCTGGATAAAAGCCCTGTGACTTTTTCAAAGCATTCTTTTACATTTTCCCTCTAACCACCACATTGCTCATTTAAGTAGACGCCCCTCAAGGCAGACTCTAAGAATTAAATGCTACAGTAAACAAGTGAAAAGGAAAGTAATGGGAAAAGCTGGCCTCCTGTATAGAACTGTAGTTGATGTTTTTCCATCTGGGTTAAAGTGTCATAAATGTAAATTAAAAGAAAATATTAGGTTTTCTTGATAGCTGAGTAAGCAAAGTCAACTTTTATTAGAAAAATGTTTATTTTTAAAACACCTCTTAAAGTTTAATGAAGGATATAACTACAGAAAATAAGTATTTAACATTTTCTACTCCTCGTTTCTTTTCCAAACCCACTGCTTCTGCCTATCAATAGATATACATTATTCTTAATTTAGTTTGGTTAGTGTAGAAATCTCAGTGATCATTACAAAGAGCAATTTTCTTTTCAAGGAAGGTTAATTTAGGAAAACGTATAAAGGAAGATTTTGACTAGCTTCATTTCCCTCTTCCAAAGTGAAAAAAAGGATTATTGAGCCCCGTGGAAAATCTTGCTTCATCAATATATTGCCTACACATTGAATGCTTTAAAAAAAATTGAAAATGTCACAACAGAGGCACCTTTCTGATTTTGTTAATTCAACTTCTATAGTGTTTTAGATTACAAAGCATGATTACGAGCATAGCTTCTTTCCTTGCCACAGTCGCCTCAAAATGGCATTATTGTTACTGTTTTGTTATTATTCCCATGTCACATATGGAAAACTGAAGTTTAGATGTAAAATGACTTTGCCAGGGGCAAATGGTAAGTTGGCAGCAAAAGCTGAGTCTAGAAATATTTAAGTTTATTTAGTGAAAAATTCTAGTATAATTTTAGAAATATAGAACTCAGTGAATGGAAAGAAATGTGTCCATCTTACTTCTAACTTTTTCCACCATGGTCATTGGGTCTCCTCTCTATTCTTTTTACCTGGGATGAATAGAATGAAACCTGAACTCCATCTGGTTGCTTTGATTTAATCGTGTGTACTTTTGGTGTCTCTGGTACTTTGAGTCTCTCTTCTCCCATGAAGTAGTCACCACTGTCAGGCTTGGTCTGCTTGCCACATGACAGGCCAGTAAATCAGGAGAGGAGAAATAGCAACTTTATTCAGGAAGCCAAGTGTCTGAAAAGATGGCAAACTGGTGTCCTGAAAAGATGGCAAACTGGTGTCCTCCAGTATCGTCTTATCAGGGTCTGGTTGCCAGTTTCTTTTATAAGAGAGGGGGAGGAGGTGAGAAAGTAAAATTAGAAAGCCATAATTCTTGCAAAATATCTCCTGGGTTGGCCAGCATCAGAGAGGAGATGTGTTAATTTCTTTTCTGCAGCCTTTCACAGGTGGACAGGGTCAGAATGTCTTCCTGTGAACTGAACAAAGGCACTTTAGTTTAACATTCAGTCAGAGGGGCAGGGGTCCTCGAGGCAGGCCATTGTGTATGCTTTTAGCTATAGACTGCATCCTTCTAGTGATTATAGTAACAAACATAACAAAAAGCAAAGGTTAAAGTTAAAGAAACAGATCCAACATGGAGTCAGATTTTGTTCTTCCCTGTTACACCACTATGGCCATTCTCCAGATCTGTCTCTGAAGTTGACCATATTGGGCTACGGCATATGGTTGTTTTGAGCTTCTTTTCCTCTAAGTCCTTTCTGTCTACTACTTGAAGCTGTAGGACTATGTAGTATATGTATTGAAGGCCATATTGAGAACTTAGATGGACAGAGACTTCATAGACTCATCACCGATGGAGAACTTTCACTACTGCAAATGCAGTCAAGTGGCTGATGTGTAGACCATCTGTTACCTTTGTTTTGTAGGTAATATGCACGTGTCACTAGCTGAGGCNGTCTCTTATACACATCTGATTTGTAAGAGCTCCCAATCTGAGCCCTAAAAGCCTTTCCTTTCCTGGTGATCTAAACAGAACATGACCTCTTTGAAACTCTACCTTAATGTATCTCATCACTTCTTCATCTTTGACATACAGGATTTTCTATGGGTGGAAGACATGTTTCTGCTTAATACAGAAAGAGAAAACAAGAATAAGAATCCTGTCAGGATGGATAACTTTCACATTTTGTCTGTAACTATGGTCTCTATGGGCTTCCCAGGTGGGCTCAGTGGTAAAGAATTTGCCTACCAATGCAGGAGACGTGGGTTCAACCCGTGATTTGGGAAGATCGCTTGCAGAAGCAAATGGCAACCCACTTCAGTATTCTTGCCTGGGAAATCCCATTACCAGAGAAGCCTAGTGGGTTACAGTTATAGGGTCACAAAGAGTTGGACCCTACCTAGAGACTAAACAACAACAATGGTCTTATAATTTGTTAGTCTTAATCCCAGAACTAAAGGAAATTAAGATTCATTCACAGTCTTTTTGCCATTGTGTCTCCATTAATTTCTTGGGTGGCTGAAATTTACTCTTGAGTGGTTTCTTCAAAAGAATTCAAAGGCACTATATATTCTAAGTTCTTGCAGGTTTAGTTTGTTGTTTTCAGTCTTACATAAGAATTTGGGAAATTATAAAATCTCATCCTTTGAAAACACTGTAGGCATTCCTCCACTGTCTTCCAGTGTTCCTGTGGAAATTCTGGAGACTAGCCTAATGTTTTACCACTTATCTGTAACTTGATTTTTATATTTGTACTTTAAAGGACTCTTTTATTATCTTGGAAGTCAAGTGATTTTACTGTTCTATAATAAAATTGGATGTTCTATACCCATTTTTCCCTTTGGAATATGCTGTGCTTTTTCTATCTCTGGATTTATGATGATAATTGGAACATTCTTTGCATTATATTTTAAAATAATTTTCTGTGTCATTATTTTGAATCTCACCTGTAGGGGAGTCATTTATTCCATACTAATTATTTTTTCTGTAGTCCTTTTTAGCTCTCCCTACCTCAGTTTTATTCAGAAATAGTTGACATATATGAATGTGTAAGCATTAACATTCTGCTTAATTGCTAAGTAGTGTATGACTTTTTTGTGACCCCATGGACTGCAGCCTGCCAGGTTCCTCTGTCCATGGGATTCTCCAGGAAGGATTCTGGTGTGGGTAGCCATTCCCTTCCCCTGGGGATCTTTCCAACCCAGGAATCAAACCTGGGTCTTCTACATTTCAAGTGAATTCTTTTTATCATCTGAGCCACCAGGGAAGCCCTATAAGGTGATGGTCTGATGCGCGATCTACAGAATAGGACCCCAGCCAGGGGGACCCCTCTATGTGCCTGACACTCAGAACAACAGAGAAGTACCCCAGGCAAGAGAGCCCTCTATATGCCTGAACGGGCAGAACTATGAGAGAGACTGGCCAAAGGGGCCTTCTGATTGCCAGCTACTAGAGGCTTGAAAAAAGCCTCAGATAGGACCATAACTCCTGCAGTGGAGGAAGTCCTGTGTCCCTGCATACTTGGAGCCGCAGAGTCCCTGCAAGCCAAGCAGTGCACCACCTTCATGCTCAACTCTCACTGGGGCAGAGTTGCCACAGGCAAAAAAAATTTTGTGTCTATGTGCTCAGGGTCGCTTTGGTTGCACCTGACTCTGTGATCCTGTAGACTGTGGCCTGTCAGGGCTCTCTGTCAGGTAAGGGGGTTCTCCAGGCAAGAATACTGGAACGTACTGGCCTATACTGGTTGCCACACCCTTATAGAGCACTATCTTTCCTGCTGCCCTAGCTGCCATCTCCCCTTTGCACCTGGTGCTGCCAGAACTGCTGCAACGCAAACAGCTGCACCACCTCCACACCTGGCCCTCACAGGGGCAAACCCAAGTCCTCCAGGGCAGCCACAGGATCAAACCTCAGTGGACGACCCACATGCAGAAGTGGAAATAAAACCACAATTGAAACCCAGGGGCATTGTAAGGAAGAAAACACAAAATCTTCCCACCAGCTGTACAAGCTGCAGATTAAATCCACACAATCAACTAGCCAGATTCTGTGTCTATGTAATATATAAAAAGTCATTGAGAGCTCCCACAAAAGAAAATGCACTAGTTCTGATAGCTGTGGACATTGGAGGCAAGAACACACAGGAATAGGGACAGATTAGAATCTGAGTTGCCCCCACAGTAAGTTCAGAGACCAGCACAGTGTTGGAGGGCATCCTAAGGAGGCGAGGTGGACTGTGACTCCCAGTGAAGGAAAGAACTCTGACAGCAGTGACTAAAGAAAAACATTTATTATTCTTATGACTTATTCTGTAGATTCTTTTTGGATTCTCCCCCTCCTCCCCCCTGCGCANGGCAATCTTGATTCCAGCTTGTGCTTCTTCCAGCCCAGCGTTTCTCATGATATACTCTGCATAGAAGTTAAATAAGCAGGGTATCAATATACAGGCTTGACATACTCCTTTTCCTATTTGGAACCAGTCTGTTGTTCCATGTCCAGTTCTAACTGTTGCTTCCTGACCTGCATATAGTTTTCTCAACGGGCAGGTCAGGTGGTCTGGTATTCCCATCTCTTTCAGAATTTTCCACAGTTTATAACTTCATGCCAAATAGATGGGGAAACAATGGAAACAGTGAGAGACTTTATTTTTGGGGGTTCCAAAATCCTTGCTGATGGTGACTGCAGCCATGAAATTATAAAACACTTGCTCCTTCAAAGAAAAGTTATGACCAACCTAGATGGCATATTAAAAAGCAGAGCCATTACTTTGCCAACAAAAGTCCATCTAGTCAAAGCTATTGTTTCTCCAGTAGTTATGTATGGATATGAGAGTTGGACTATGAAGAAAGCTGAGCACCAAAGAATTGATGCTTTTGAACTGTGGTGTTGGAGAAGACTTTTGAGAGTCCCTTGGAGTGCAAGGAGATCAAACCAGTCCATCCTAAAAGAAATCAGTCCTGAATAGTCATTCGAAAACTCATGCTGAAGCTGAAACTCTAATACTTTGGCCACCTGATGTGAAGAACTGACTCATTCAAAAAGACCCTGTTGTGGAGAAATTGAAGGCAGGAGGAGAATGGGACGATAGAGGATGAGATGGTTGGATGACATCACCAACTCAATGGACACGAGTTTGAGTATACTCCAGGAGTTGGTGGAGGCCTGGTGTGCTGCAGTCCATGGGGTCGGAAAGGGTAGGACTGAGCGACTGAACTGAACTGAACTGAATCTTTCTTTGAACACTTACAGTTTAATATGCCACTTGCTACTTACATACACAATACCTGAGATTCTAGATCTATTTCATGATGTACATTCAGTGTTACATTATTTATTCGGTATTTCCCTACTGTATTACTACAACTAGGTTCTTAAATGCAAATATTAGTTGAATTCATACACAATGTTTTTTTGACTTAAAAAATATAATAGAATGGGTCGCAATAGGATTTCAGCCTTATTAAGCAAAGTTAAGATATTTATGCAACTGTGTTTTTATTCTGTACACATTATTAGAATATTTTTTAAAGCATCTCCCTGTAACAAGAGACTGAAGCAATGTGAGATCTAACTGGGTTCTTGGAGGTAAAATGAAGGATATGAGAACTATTATTATAATCAGAGGACTACCACCATAAAGTTGACAGGGAAATCTAAAATAAACTTGAGGCAAATTGCTAAGAGAACATTAAGCAATTTTAACACTAGCAAATGGTTAAAGCTGCAGTCTCTAATACTGGGAAATGAATTTAAAATAATTTTTCTTAAAATTTATTTTTATTTGGAGGATGATTGCTTTACAATGTTTTTTGGTTTCTACTATAAAACAACATGAATCAGCTGTAAGAATAGTCATTTTCTGGAAACTGTTTCTTTTAGGTAAATCTTTAGTGCTATCCTTAGATTGTTACTGTAGTAATAGTAAAGCTGACCTGACATTTAGGTCCTGATTTCTGTCTCCTGGCAAAACTTCAACTAGACCTATGGACATAACTAAGGAACATTTCCTTATTTAGTATCTATTATTCAATAATTTGCTTGGTAATCTCACTTGATCTTTTTCTCCTGGATAAATTTTGTCCTTGATTAATACAATTCTATTCTCTATTAAATTCATCTGAGAGAAGATATTACTTTCTAATTGACCTCTTGATTCAAGGAAGAAAAACAAAAGTACATTTAATTTTTTGGCCTTTTGCAGGAGGAATAATTCAGTCTCTTGAAAAGCAAGGGTTTGAGGACCCCACATCTCCTTCTTTCTTTCCAAATAGACTTAAAGCCAGAAGGAAGACATATGTCAGAGATAAGAAAGCAACTTGGGACACTGAGTATATTTCTGAATGCTTGGATTATCTCTGCTTCCCACTTGCCATCAGCCAACTTAGAATGCAAATATAGTTGGACGTGGTGGCACATTCCTTCAAATGCATGTTTTCAAAAAAAAAAAAAGGTAAAATGAAAGAATTTATGCTAGTCAAAAAATTTTAGGTAGCAGCGAGGAGAGAGGTAAAGTGTCTGGGCAGAAAGATGCTCCTTCTGGAATTTCTGACATTAGAACACAGGAAGCTATCAATTTTTGAGATTCTCCATTAATCCATATATTGGTTTCCAAAGTCTTATTTTATATATTTATACACTGTACACAGTGAATAGTAGCATGTATTAATAGTAAAGAATATGACAGTGTACATGAGATTCATGATAGCATATTTGTATTAATTTTAGGTGCTACGTTTTTACTTTAGCTATGGAGAAAAGTCTTCCCATACATATTCTTAAATTTGTATCCTTGCATTCACAAAATAATTCCAGGGGCTTCATTGCCACTACAAGAGACAAAGATGCTGTAAACACCCTTTAAATTATATGATCTCTAAATCTTGACAATGAAGGGTTATAACATGAATTATATTTTTTCCATAAAAAAAAAACCAAAACTGAGAATAAGCCACCACAGATTGATTTAAGTAAAGCTATTTCAAATGCCCTACAATGGTATTAAATTCTATAAACCTTTTCCTCTTAAAGAATTCCAAGCATGTTAGATTAAAAAGCCCATTTCTATTTGTGATGAAAAGAGGCATAAAAAAATTGCATTCATCTCTGAACTCTGGGGAGATGTGGAAATCAACACAGATTCTTTGTTAGCAAAGAACTCACTGTATATCCTTATGTTCGGGATTTATGTTCAAGATTGTGAATAGTAAGCATAACTGTGGTCCTTAGATGGATTTTTATGATGGATACATACTTTATTCCCTTCTATTTATTAATGCCAGGACCCACAAAGACTTACTTTAGTTATGAAGGGCCTACTTTATTTCTAGATAGAATTCCATATCAAGAATGAAATACTAAAGAAATACAACCAAGTGCTTGAGAACCCAGATCCTGAAGTAAGATGAATCTGGGCTGGAATTGGGACTTGTCCATCCTTCTGATAACCTTGATCAAGTTAATTGCGTGTCCTTTAGTAAGTTGTTCTATTTCTCTAAGAATATGTTCTAAGTTTATGCCATAAATGTGAAGAATAACAGTATCTTTCTCTTAATTCACTATCAGAATAAAAATGGTATAACAGAACATTTACTTCTAGATGTAGAATTTGGCAATAGAACAACCCCTCCGTTAGAAACAACTTGCAAAGCCAGATAACATACAACAACCATCTCTGTAAAGTCATCACAGACTATGGAGGTGATGAGGACCAAAGGGACTAAGCTACAGAGTGGGGAGAACCTCTGAAAGACAACTTAGGAGCACAGAGTTGATGCTCACTTGGGGACATTCCCTGCTTCTTCATGTGGACTCGAGTCTGAGAATCTATATTTCTTTGTACACAATGTCCAATATTTAATTATCACAAGATACACAAAGAATTCATACAACTGAATATCAAAGACAAACAAAAAATCCAATTTTAAAAATGGGCATAAGACCTGAAAAGACACATAAAAAGATGCTCAACATCACTAATCATTGGGGAAATGAAAATCAAAACCACAATGAGAAATCATCTCACGCGTGTCAGAATGGCTATTATCAGAAAGACAGCAAATGACAAATGGTACAAGTATGTGGAGAGAAAGGGAACTCTCATGCACTGTTCGTGGGAATGTAAATTAGTACAGTGAGAACAATTAGTAAATTGTAAATTAGTACTATAGAGAACAATATGGAGATCTCTCAAAAAAATTAAAAAAGAAAATAGAACTACCACATGATCCAGCAATTCCACTCCTAGGTAATTTATCTGAAGAAACCAAAATCTAATTCAAACAGATACATGCACCCCTATGTTCATTGCAGCATTACTGTAAATAACCAAGATATGGATGCAACCTAAATGCCCAGCAATGGATGAATGGATAAAAGATATGTATGTATATCTTTATATTTTACATATAAGAGAAAAATAAGAAAGTAAATTGAAAAATAAATTATCTGCACTATATGATAAAGAAAAGTACATCAGAGTTGAGAGAGTCACCAATAGCCTTATATTTATATGTTAGAAGCAATGATAGTCTAAAAAGCAATGATGTAAGTGTCTATGTCATGAAGTGAGATAAAATAACAGCAAATACACCTCAAAGAAAGTAGAACTAAGGAATATAAGGAAAAATCAACAAAATTGAAAATGAATATGTAATATAGAAAACCAACAAAGCCAAAAGTTACTTGTTAGAAACTGTAGAGAAAAAGCAAAGCTAATCCCTTAGAAAAATTGACTATAAAGAGTGATGGGGGAAATTAACAGGTTAGTGTTGGTAGGTTAAAAGAGGAAGTGTGTGTGCTCAGTCATGTCTGACTTTACCCCACCAGGCTCCTCTCTATGTGGAATTTTCAGGCAAGAATATTGGAATGGGTTGCCATTTCCTACTCCATAAGAGAGGGGAGGGGCATATATAATCAGAAGTGAAAAATCGAGCATCACTTCATCAAAAATTAAATATATGATAAAATAATATTTTCAGGATTCTTTTTTTGCATTTTTTTCTTTATTGTAGATGGGGATGTTGACTTCCAAGTTCTTTACATGTCAGATCAGAACGTACAAGTGTTTTTTTTTTTTTTTAAGTTCTGTAAGCATATTGCACAATACACATATGCACAGATAGATGTAGTGTGTGTGTGTGTGTGTGTGTGTGTGTAATAAAAACTTCTTTGAGAATTCTGAACCAACACAATTAAACTTAGGTATGTAAAATGAAAGACACTCAGTCATGTCCAAGTCTTTGTGACCCCATGGACTATATAGTCCATGGAATTCTCCTGGCCAGAATACTGGAGTGGGTAGCCTTTCACTTCTCCATGGGATTTTTCCAACACAGGGATCGAATCCAGGTCTCCCTCATTGCAGATGGATTCCTTACCCACTGAGCCACAATGGAAGCCCAAGAATACTGGAGTGGGTAGCCTATCCCTTCTCCAGTGGATCTTCCTGCCCCAGGAATTGAACCAGGATCTCCTGCATTGCAGGCGGACTCTTTACCAACTGAGCTTTTGGCGAAGCCCTAGGTATATCTCTTATTTTGGACATATGAAGACAAATTAATCCTATTTTCATAGTAATGTTTACATAATGAGTATTTCTTCCTAACTCACACTAAATACCTCTCCTTGTTTATAATCAAAGTCGTGGAGGGATAAATATATTTTTCTTTGGGTTGTATGCATGCTCAGTTGCTCAGTTGTGTCTGACCTTTTGCCACCCTATGGACTGTAGTCCATGAGGCTCCTCTGTCCATGGGATTTCCTAGGCAAGAATACTGGAGTGGTTTGTCATTTCTTACTCCAAGAGATCTTCTGGACCTAGGGATCAAATCTACATCTCTTGTATTTCCTGTACTGGTAGGTGGATTCTTTACCACTGAGCCACCAGGGAAGCCCTCTGAAATATATAATATATATGTAATTTCATGCACTTTTTTCTTCCTCAAGTCCATTATTCTGTCTACTAAATTCTCTCTGTGTTAGTTTGCTATGCTTCTCCTCCACTAAATAAAGTTAGACACCTATCTTGCCAGACTCACTCTGTCCTTTCTAGGGAATTCTTGGTAGTTCAGATAAAAGTAAGATAACTTAATTCCAAGATCTTCTCTGTCAACTCTGAAACCCCCATTGTCTGGCAACATCCCAACTTCTTTCACTCATATCGAGACATTTACGATTTCTAAGAAGCATCAAAGGATTTTCCCTTCCTTTTGACTATAACTCAAAACCTTAAAAAATATACTGTTTCTGGCTCCATATCCCCAACAAAATGTTTATCCTTTGAGCATCTCAGGCACTTTTGTCTATTCCGTTGTTTTTGCTATTAAAAATATATTTAATGGTGCTTTTTGTCATCCTACATGTATATATACTCAATTATGTGTTGAGTAACTGAAGTGGAGGGACCATTTTAATCTAATTACATTGACAAGCCTCTGATCAAATAAATTAGCAGAAGCAGCTCAACTGATTGATTTGACAGAAAGTAAATACACATACTGATATAGATGTTGACCCAGGTAACCCTATTTCCTCAACATAGGATAGTTATCAATATGTTTTGGTTTAAATAAGCCTTAAGAAGTAGTTGATTTTCTGTATTTCTCTTGTGTCAAGTGCCCTTTTAAAATCTATTCTGCATAATATATTCTCTGAAACACAAGTGTTTTAAAGTTTGCAACAGTAGAAAAAGACATTTGATATTTCACTGATCAATATTATATTATGAAAAATTGTTAGTAAATGAAATTTTACTGCTTGAGATGGCTGTATGGCATCACGGACTCGATGGACATGAGTCTGAGTGAACTCTGGGAGATGGTGATGGACAGGGAGGCCTGGCGTGCTGCGATTCATGGGGTCCCAAAGAGTCGGACATGACTGAGCGACTGAACTGAACTGAACTGAACTGAAGGGAAATAGTTAAGATGTCAGTTTTAGCGGATGTGTAGGGTTTTTTTTTTTTTGTTTGCTTGTTTTTTAGCAGATGTGTAGTTTTTAGAACTTTTTTACAAGAAAGTTCAGAAATATGACGTGAATGTCACATGATCTATGTTTCCCTGCATGTGCTTTATTTATTTCACTCTAAATCCTCACATTGAAACATTTCTATTATCATAATTTTCATAAAGAAAACAAAACTTTATTTTTATGTACCGGAAAAAATAACCTAGAACTAGAACAATATTTTTTCTTATTATCACAATGTTATAAATTCAAAGTAGAAATAAAGTCAGAAGACAGGGAGACTAAAAAGGTGGTAAATATTCTTTAATTTGTCAAGTTTTGTAGAGATTTTGAGGTCATCAAATATAGAGATTACATCTTATTCATTGTGAAACCCTCACCCTAGTCAGTTACAGCAGGTAAAAGTTTCTCAATGTATGTTAGTTAACCTTATCTTTCCTCTGCTCTTTTTTTTTTCTTTTTAAAAATTTTTTATTTTTTTTACTTTATTTTACTTTATTTTACTTTACAATACNTTAGGTAGTAAATCAAGATGCAATGACTGTGTGCCACAATAAAAGAATGAGATGATCCATTCTTTAGACTTTTCTGTACTTTCTTTTTTTTTTCTTTTTAAAAATTTTTTATTTTTTTTACTTTATTTTACTTTATTTTACTTTACAATACTCTATTGGCTCTGCCATACATCAACATGAATCCACCACAGGTCAAACACTGTAGCCCATTGATGTTCAGTTACACACAGCAGCTGTTAATAGATAAATGTTTTATGTAAAGGTTTAAACTTATCCTGGCCTTGGTTAAACACATGCTCTTTCCTCTATGCATGTATGCTAAGTCCCTTCTGTCACGTCCTACTCTTTGCAACTCCATGGACTGTAGCCCGCCAGCTTCTGTCCATGGGATTCTCCAGGCAAGAACACGAGTAGATTGCCATGCCCTCCTACAGGGGATCTCCCCCACCCAGGGATCAAGCCCATGTCTCTTAGGACTCCTGCACTGGCAGGTGTGCTCTTTACCACTAGCGCCCCTTAGGAAGCCCTCTCTCCCCTATAACCTTTCCCGTATCAGCACTTCTAATTGACGGGCAGTGAGGATGGGGTACAAAGTGGAGGCTCCAGGATCAGATAGCCTGAAAGCAAGTCCCACCCCTATATTTACCATGTGTGTGACTTTGAGCACATTACTTATAATCGCTGTACTTTTAGTTCCTCATCTGTAAAACTCAAATTATAATAATACTTCCTTTCTTATGTGGTGGTGGTAAAAATAATACATTTTTTCACTTAGCACTCTACCTGGCATATAAAAAATATTCCATAAGAGGTAGCTATTGTAAAAAAAAATTAGCTATTGGAAATTCCCATTTATTAAAAGGATCCTAAGTCTCTCAGTTAGCCAAGAACCAAATGTTAATCATTTATTAGCAATTTGTCAACTGAGGGTTAGTTACAGAGCAGAAATTCTACAGCATCTAAATTAGTTAGGACTAAGCTAACTAAAAAGGCAATTAAGCAACAAAGAGTGAGAAATTTTATAAGAAAATATAATAGGGAGCTATGGAAACAGAAAACAGACGTGCTTAACATGTAGGAAGGGTCAGAAAACTAGGTTCACTGAGAGTTTTTATCATGAATAGATGCTAAATTTTGTCAAATTGTTTTCTACTGCTATTAGGATGATCATATTTTTATTAGGCTTTTGGTAAGGTGAACACATGTGCGCTCGGTTGTGTCTCACTCTTTGTGACTCCATGGACTATAGTGCAACAGCCTCCTCTGTCCATGGGATTTTCCAGGCAAGAATACTGGAATGGAGTGCCATGCACTCCCTTCTCCAGGGAATCTTCCCATCCTGCCCCAAGGATTGAACCTGTGTCTCTTGCATCTCCTGCACTGGCAGGAAGATTCTTTACCACTAGCTCTACCTGGGAAGCCCCTTTGGTATGGTGAATGACATGAATTGATTTTTTTACATTGAATCACCACGGATTCCCTAACCAAGTCATGCTATATTATCTTTTCTATATAAGGCTTGATTTGCTAAAATTTTAGGAAAATCATGAAGGCTGTTGGTCTGTCTTCTTTGAATGTTTCATATGATTTGGATATCAAAGCAATGCTGGCCTTATAGAAGGAGCTGAGAAGTGTTCTTTCCTTTTCAATTTTCACAAATAATAGATGCAGAGTTTCTATTACCTATAATACTTGGTGGAATTTAATGAGTGAAGACTTGTCCTGGAGTTGTTCTTACTGGAAGATTTTAAACTATAAATTCTATTTATTTAACAAATATAAGGTATTTCAGTTATCTGTTAACTTTTGTATGAGCTTTTGTCCCTGTGGAGCTGAAATGTGACCACAATCTAGGCATATAGATTGTTAACCAATCCAGATGCTCTCCAAACCCCAGAGTTTAGAGATTTTATGGAGAATACATCACATATGCCTGATTAATTAATAACTCAATATCCAGCCCTTCTCTCCTCTCTGGAGAATGGGGTTGGGCTGGGTTACAAGTGTCTAATCATGGCTTGATCTTTCTGGTGATTAGCTTCTCATGTTGAAGCTATCTAGAGGCTCCCACTTACCAGTCATTTCACTAGAATACAAAGAAAACAATTATCACTCCAGAGACTCCAAGTGTCTTAGAAGTTTTTGTGTCAGGAACCAGAATCAACAAGCGAACATTAGAACAACATATGCTTCTAGCACTCCTAACTAATGAAATTACAACGGTTTTAGGAGTTCAGTACAGGAACTGGGGACAAAACCAAATATATTTCTTATTATGACACCATTTATAGAATGAGCAAAATCAAAGAAGGGAGTGAAGTCAGATACAGACTAGAATGAGTAGGAATATCACTTTTATCATCCCTGGAACTGGTAATTTGTTTTTTTGCTTTGGTCCTGATGAATCTCATTAGACATTTATTGATTTTATTGATCTTCTCAAGGAAAAATATATTAACTTTTTTATTAGTTTTGTATTTTCTATTTAATTTTCTTTCTCTTATATTTATTTCCTTTTAAAATACATAGTCTGGGTTTAATTTGCTCTTTTCTTCTAGTTTTTTTTTTAATGTGAGAGCTTCAGGCATTTATTCCCAATAAGTACTATCTCAGTTTCATCCACCAAATGTTAATATATGTTCTATTTTCATTATTTCTGGTCAAAATATATCTGACTTACCCCCCACCTTTTTTTTTTTTTTTTTGACCCATGGGTTATATAACAGTTTCCAAGTATTTGGGGAGTTTTAAGATAGCTGTTATTGGTTATTAATTTAATTTTGGTCATAGCACAAAATTTATGGCTGTATTCTTTTCTTTTATTTTTTTAACTTTATTTATTTATTTTGCTTTATTCTACTTTACAATACTGTATTGGTTTTGCCATACATCGACAGGAATCTTGTTTGATGGCTCAGACAATATGTTCTATTTGTAAAATGTATATGTGTATTTTAAAAGAATGAGTTTTCTGCTGTAGTTGAGTAGAAATGTTCTAAAACAATTCATTCCACTTAGTTGGCTGCTGGTTTTGTTTTGGGTCTTCTATATCCTAACTGATTTTTCTGTCTACTTAGCCTATCTATTATTGAGGGATAGGTTTTGTAATTTTACATCTGTTGAATCATCAAAAAAACAAGAGACTTCCAGAAAAAATATCTACTTCTGTTTTATTGGTTATGCCAAAGGCTTTGACTGTGTGGACCACAACAAACTCTGGGAAATTCTTAAAGAGATGGAATACCAGACCACCTGACCTGCCTCTTGAGAAATCTGTATGTAGGTCAGGAGGCAACAGTTAGAACTGGACGTGGAACAACAGACTGGTTCCAAATAAGAAAAGTAGTATGTCAAGGCTGTGTATTGTCACCGTTTTAATTTAATTTATATACAGAGTACATCATGAGAAACACCAGGCTGGATGAAGCCCAAGCTGAAATCAAGATTGCAGGGAGAAATATCAATAATGTGAGATATACAAATGACACCATCTTTATGGCAGAATGCGAAGAGAAACTAAAAAGCCTCTTGATGAAAGTGAAAGAGGAGAGTGTAAAAGTTGGCTTAAAACTCAATATTCAGAAAACTAAGATCATGGCATCTGCTCCCATCACTTCATGCCAAATAGATGGGGAAACAATGAAAACAGTGAGAGACTTTATTTTTGGGGACTCCAAAATCACTGCACATGGTGATTGCAGCCATGAAATTAAAAGATGCTTGCTCCTTGGAAGGAAGTTATGACCAAACTAGACGGCATATTTAAAAACAGAGACATTACTTTGCCAACAAAAGTCCATCCAGTCAAAGCTATGATTTTTCCAGTAGTCATGTATGGATGTGAGAGTTGGACTCTAAAGAAAGCTGAGCACCAAAGAATTGACGCTTTTGAACTGTCGTGTTGGAGAAGACTCTTGAGAGTCCCTTGGACTGCAAGGATATCCAACCAGTACATCCTAAAAGAAATCCGTCCTGATTATTTATTGGAAGGAGTGATGCTGAAGCTGAAACTCCAATACTTTGGCCACCTGATGTGAAGAACTGACTCATTTGAAAAGACCTTGATGCTGGGAAAGATTTAAGGCAGGTGAGGGAGGGATGACAGTGGATGAGATGGTTGGATGGCATCACTGACTCGATGGACATGAGTTTGAGTAAACACCAGGAGTTGGTGATGGACAGGGAGGCCTGGCGTGCTGCAATCCATTGGGTCGCAAAGAGTAGGACATGACTGAGTGACTGAATTGAAGTGAGATTTTGTAATCACTGACTGTAATTAAAATGTGTCCATTTCTTCTACCAGTTACATCAGTCTTTGCTTCAGATGATTTGATGTTCTTTTATGGGATTGCTGTTGTTAGTCTCTAAGTTGTGTCTGACCCTTGTGACCCCGTGGACTGTAGCCCACCAGGTTCCTCTGTCCGTCAGATTTCTCAAGCAAGAACACTGGAATGGGTTTTTATTTCCTTCTCCAGGAAGGAGAGCTTCACAACCCAGGAACTGAATCCATGTCTCCTGCCAGGAGCCAGTGTGAGGAACTCCACCCATGGCAAAGGTCATGAGGAAGGAGGCTTGGCATACGCAAAGGCGTGATCAAGCCTCAGGAAACCCCCTGTTCCCGAGCATCTACCCCCCAAAACAGAGTCTGTTTTATGCTCTCACCTACACCTCTGACTTTACGGGGGGTTCTCCCCCCATCACCATTTCTCTCGGACAAGGAGTTAACGTGCAGCTCCAAGTCAATAAAAATTCCTGGGCGTGAGAAGAGTGTTTCAATTTACAAACTCCTCTGAAGGTTATCTAGCCTGCCTGTATAGGTTCGTCTGGCCACATGTGATTGTTTACAACCCCCCAGCTGTGAGAGGCATAAGATGTTTTGGACTTACTAAAGGCAAATTCTTTTGGGAAGTTAGAAATTATTAGTAGAGTGGGTTGGTTAGGAATTATATTGGTGAAGGGTTTTTCATTTGTTGTGCCAATAATTGCTGCTAATTCCCTGCCCTGGGCGTGACAAGGGTATCTCAGGTCAAACCTCTCTGCTGGCAAACTAGTTTGTGTGACAGGATTATCCATACTCTTGCACATGATTGTTTACTACATCTCAACCATAAACAGCACAGAGAGTTTTGGAATATTTTGAGAGTCTTAATTAGCATAGGGCTTTTCGCATTGTTGAGTCAATGATTGCCGCCAGGCCTCCATATCCTTAGGCACCTGGGAATATATTAATCAATGTNAAGCAGGGTGACTATATACAGCCTTGACGCACTCCTTTTCCTATTTTGAACCAGTCTGTTGTTCCATGTCCAGTTCTAACTGTTGCTTCCTGACCTGCATATAGGTTTCTCAAGAGGCAGGTCAGGTGGTCTGGTAGTCCCATCTCTTTCAGAATTTTCCAGTTTATTGGAAGCCCTAAGAGACCAAATAACTCCTTTTTATTGGTAAATAATGGCTGTCACATTTAATAAAATTGTTTGAAAATTTGAGTGAAAATTTACTCTGTCTTGTTTCCTTCCTTCTCCTTATGTCATTTAAAGAAGGGAAGAGTTCAGAACCTCCCTCTGGTGGTTAAGATTCCCAGTTTCCACAGCAGGGGCCATTGGTTTGATCCCTGGTCAAGAAACTAAGATCCTGCCATGCAGTATGGCACAACCAAAAAGATTAAAAAATAATAATAATAAAAGAAGGAAAGAGTCACCATAACAAACATCACCTAGTGTCAGATAGTAATTTTCAACTAAGAGGGAAAATGGAGGCCAATGTTTTGTCATGTTCTGGTCTCTCTGAGAATAGAGAGTTTGGAGAAACTGACACTGATGTGAATTATGCACTTTAGGTGGCCAGGAAAGCAGATTTACAAAAGTGAATGTGTAGGAATAGAAAAGATTCCCTCTTCCAATCTAAGCTGGGGATCTCTTGAGTGCTTCCGGAATATAGAACAGAAAGTAGCTAAAGAAGAATCTGAAATTACATGTGTCTATGTTAACATACTTTTATTATACCTTCAAGTGTATTTATGATTTACCATTTGGGAATGCTCAAACTATGCACCTCTGTGGCTTTGTCACCACCTGGTGACAGGTTGGTAAAATTTTAGATTTATTTATTAGGTATTCATTTTAAAAATTGTGCGTAAAACTGTAAAACAGCAACACATATACGAGAATGAAATCTGAAATCTGTGGACCTGGTGTTCCTGTTACCAATGGAATATGAAGAAAGAGGGAGCATAATTTAACATGACATCCTTTCTGCATTATCTGGATCCATTTTCCATTGTTACCTTCCTTTCTATTGTTAAGAAATTTGCAAGGCAAAACCGAGGGTTACAGTGAAACAGAAGGTATTATTTCTTCTTGTAAGTTATTAATAACTGGTTTGTAAAGATCAGGTCTATACACAAAAGCTAAACTCATGCAGAATAGAGTAATCTCCAAAATAATTGACTATTGTTGAAAACAGGAAGCGATCAATGGTAGAAAAGGTCAGAAAATCTTCATCAAAAGGAAGAGACTTGAGTTGGCATTTGAAGAAATAGGACTTAGACAAGTTTAGGGCTTTTCAAGGGAGCATGAATAATAAACTCATGGATGTGGAGATGTGTAACCAGACAAGTGTGAGATACTGAATGAGTTGGGTTAAGCATGGGTGTTTTAAAATCATGGAAGGAAACGAGTTCATGTGTATAGCTCTCCAGTGAATGCCTCTCTAAGTCTTATTTAATGTTACTCCATGACATGTTTCTTTGCTCCTTCTGGCATTAAAAGGGAAGGGTTACCATAACAAGAATCACCTAATGTCCACCAATAATTTTCAACTAAGAGAGAAAATGGATTATTATTATAGGGTATTATCTTTTATCATTATTATTATAAGGTGGTAACACTCAGTTTTGTCTGATTCTTTGTGACCTCATGGACTATAGCCCTTCAGGCTCCTCTATCCATGGAATTCTCCAGGCAAAAAAATTGGAGTGGGTTTCCATTCCCTTCTCCAGGGGATCTTCCCAACCCAGGGATGGAACCTGGGTTTCCTGCATTGCAGGCAGAGTCTTTACCATCTGAGCCACCAGGGAAGTCCGACCTCTTTATATAGTTTTTTTTTTACTATTTCTTTAATGCCAATTATAGTGTTTTATGTTTATTAGCTAACTGAGCAATGTTTATTAAATTCAAGAAGGAAGGTAGCAAGGAAATGAATGAAGAGGGATAAATGAAATACCTCATATTTTAGAGGATCTGGAATAGCAAGATAAAACAAAAATATTGACTCACCAATCCTTTCCTTCTCAGGAAAGAATCTTGCTTTTGACAAGAAAGACAAATATAAGTATGGCGAGGCCTCAATTTAAATTTTAATATCTATTAACTAGCACTAGTTGTTGTTGTTCAGTCACTAAGTAGTATCTAACGCTTTGTGACCCCATGGACTGCAGCACACCAGGCTTCCTTTTCTTTCACTATCTCCCAGAGTTCTCTCAAACTCATGTCCATTGAGTCAGTGAGCACTAATTAAGTGATGCTAATTAAGAAATAGGCATTGTGATGATTTAAAAGGCACTTGCAACTCTCCACTATTTATATGTTATTTCTACATGCGACTATGTCACTACTTGTCTGCAGAAACAACCTTACATGTGCCCCACCCATGATGTAATTTTGGGTGTGTGTGTGTGCTTAGTTGTATCTGAGTCTTTGCGGCCCCAGGGACTGTAGCCCACAAGTCTCCCCTATCCATGGGATTTTCCTGGCGAGAATACAGGAGTGAGTTACAATTTCCTTCTCCAGGGGATATTCCTCATCCAGAGATTGAACCCCCTGCATCTCTTGTGCCTCCTGCATTGGCATGTGGATTCTTTATAACAAGAGCCACGTGGGAAGCTCTTAATGTAATTAAAGCCCATCAAAAAAGGTCATCTATAAAGAGACATTTTTATGAAGAAATGCCTTAAAGTGCAGTGGTTTTGCATGAATATGTTAGGACCGAGGGCAAATAAGACTAAGCCTCCATTCAAAAATCCTGCAATTTAGAAGGAAGGAGTTTTTCCCTTTTCTCTCTTCTTAACGTTTCATGTTTAATAATGCAAGCTGGGTGAGGCTGAAAGTAGCCAGTAGAACTTTGCAGAGTGTGAAAGTGAAAGTGTTGGTCACTCAGTTGTGTCCAACTCTCTGTGACCCCATGGACTGTGGCCCACTAGGCTCCTCTGTCCATGGGATTCTCCAGGCAAGAATACTAGAGTGGGTAGCCATTCCTTTCTCCAGGAGATCTTCCTGACCCAGAGGTAGAACCTTGGTGTCTTGCGTTACAGGCAGATTCTTTACTGTCTGAGTCACCAGAGAAGCCCAGAACTTTGCAAACATTCTCACAAATATTCTGAATCTCATTCTAAGATTGTAAGTAGTGAAGTCTTAGTTTCACAGTTTAAATTTTGTGAAAGAGTAGTACTTATGAAAGAAGACATTCAGATATGATGCCTCCATTAGAAGGACATTTTATTTGTTCTTCGTTAGTGTCAAAAGGTTACCTCTGCATTTCATAGCAGTCAGCCAGCCAGTCAGCCTTCAACCCCATGGGGAGACTCTACCAGACCTTCCAAGGGAAGGTTTGCAGGAATATCTAATTACATGTCACTCTGCTCTCTCCCCCTTCCTTTCTCAAGAGTGGTGAGGATGCAGAAAAGAGGCAATTCATGAACTTTATATAAACTACGTATGGGCAAGTGACATTCTATTTTTTATCACTATGGGGAGATGCCATAATGCTGTTTTCAAAAAATTACTTTATTTTTAAATTTTTGAGCCACTCCTGGTGGCACGTTGGGTCTTTATTCCCCAACCAGGAATCAAGCCTGCACCACTTTCAGTGGTATTAGGGCCATAACCATTGGGCTGCCAGGGAAGCCCCTGGCATGTGACATTCTTGAGGAGAAAGGATAGTCAGTTTATCACTCCCTAGGTTTCTAGAACACCAACTTTCCAAGCTAAACACATAAAGTTTTTTTTTTTTTTTTTCTGGCATTTTTATTTTCACCTTAACAATTGTAAAAGAATTACAACTACAAAGGGAAGAAAAGCCAGTTTTTTGAAAATACATCTGCCCTTCAACAGACTTCTCCTACACACCCATTACTTGTACACTGAGGAATTGAAAGGCTTAATTCACTGGACCTCAAATCATTCAATTTGAAGCACAGTTGCTAATTTTAAAGACCAAAGACAAGTTCAATCCTTATTCTTTTAGAAGCACTAGTCTACAATGGCATAAAATAGGAAAAGGCAGTTTTTCAACTTTCTAAGTTGAGTTCTTAAAATTATAGTGTGGAGCATTTTGCATCACATTGAGACAGATTATCTCATAAAATATAATTCTTTTCATAGAAAATAATTAGGAAGAATAATGCAATTGTCTACAATCATTATCTTTTGAAGGGAAAATGAACAAAGAATAGACTCTAGGACTAAATAGAAATATCAGGTGGCACACTTTCTTTGGCATTTCCCACATATCTCCTATCTCTGCTAAACATGAAAAATAATCAAATTTGGTATTAGATATTGAAAGTGTGACATTAAAAGTCACATGTCATAAAGATGTCATTTTAAGTATAAATATTTCCTATGTGAATCACAGAGTCATTCACCAAGACAGAACAGTAATAGTTTTTTTTTTTTTAACACTGTTTTTTTTTTCTTTTAGCCATGCTTCAGACTGTAAAAGCGTCCGCCTACAATGCGAGAGAATTGGGTNTGCCTTGGAAGCAAGGAGTCTTAACCACTGGACCACCAGGGAAGTCCTCCCTTCCTTTGCTTTAGAACAATAATACTTCTGAATGGACAGTGAAAGAGAGAAGGGTAGCCAAGAGCCTGGCAGATAGAGGTTTTTTTTTTACACCCTAAACACGCAGACCAAGTCAAGCTAGGGCCTTTTTAATTCCCAAGTTTTACCATTTCATAGATCTGCCTATCCGAACAAGAAATATAGCTAATAAGAATGAGGTCATGACTAATCATATAAATGACTATCCTTCTAGATTATTATTAATAGAATTCACATGCTACTTTCAGCTGGCAATTAATGGGAAAGGGGGGAAAATGTAGCAATGGTTCATGCAGATAAAGATATTTCTATTTCCCGTTGAGAATGACTTATTGGGAATACGATGCAGAAACCACATCATTTAAATAAAGGTAGAGCCAATGCCTACAATTTTAAAATTGATTATAAAGTGTTTATTTCCAGCTGTGGAATAGAAGACTTTCCAGAGAGCTCTGGGTATAACTTTTCAAACTGTGGTTCTATTACAAAACTTTTGCTTAATATTTAAATTTAAAACAATTACAAGAAGCAAAGATAATTGTGGTATAACCTTGAAAAGCACACATAATGCAATATGTTGCTATTGTTTAGTTGCTAAATTGTATCCAAGTCTTCTCAACTCTATGTGCTGTAGCCCACCAGGCTCCTCTGTCCATGGGATTTCTCAGACCAGAATACTGGAGTGAATTGCCAGTTCTTTCTCCAAGGGATCTTCCTGACCCAGGGATAGAATCTTCATCTCCTGCATTGCAGGTGGATTCTTTACCACTCAACTACCAGAGAAGGCCTCTACACTATGTAATATAATGGAAAGAAAATTGACTTTTTAAACATTAATATGTGAGATATAAAGCCAGCCTCTGTAAATATATATTAATTAAAAACTTGAGGAATTGTTAATGAAAATACACTTCATTTATTAAGACTACATCTACTATTTCTGTGTTTTTTTCTTTAACATATAAGGATGTTCTTGTATCATTTTCCAAAAGCACGTGAAAGTGAATGTCATTCTGTCACGTCCGACTCTTTGCCACCCCATCCCTGCCAGGCTCCTCTGTTTGCGGAATTCTCTGGGCTAAGAATACTGGAGTGGATAGCCATTCCCTTCTCCAGGGGATCTTCCCAACCCAGGGATTGAACCCATGTCTCCCACATTGCAGGGGGATTCTTTACTATCTGAGGCACTAGGGGAGCACTTTCATCATTTTCAAAAGCATATCCCATCCTATAAACAAATCCATTTACAATTGTCTGCTGTGTCACAATTACCGTGAAAATGAGTTAACAAAAATATACTCTACTAACAGTAAGTAAAAGGAAATTGAATGAGTGGACTATGACATTAAAAGTGCATAAATGGAAATGCTTGTTATGATTATGCATAAACCCAGCTAGACTAATGAATTCTACTGACCCAGTGTCTTGTTTGACAAACTTCCTGAGTCCTTCCAATGCATTCTTCAATATCTACAAAGTCCTACCTGCTTTTTGTCCTTTCCTCACACCTGAAACTTCAGATTCATCTTAGTTTGTGTAATCAATTTGGCCCTTGACAAAGGGAATATAAAGATTCTAATCTTACAGTGAGGAATTGTCTGTCAACATTTTCTGCTGAGTTTTGCCCAGGTTGATTCCAATTCTATTGTTTTAACCTTTAATACTTCTTAGATTACCTTGCAAGGAGTAACCATGACCTAATGGCACCACTTCTTGCCTTTTCCCTTAGTCTTTTCAAAGTCTGAAATATGAGATGGATCTCTACCACCTGTTGCTAATAACTCTGGTTGGTTTTACCTGCAAAACACAAGGATAGTGAATTATCAGTAACCATGTTATTAAACTCTGACACTGTCCACTGATTCTCTACCTTGTACCTTTACTCACATTCCTCTCATATTATACTTTTCCCTCCTCTTTGCTACTAAGACTATTTTTACAGCAGTATATGTTCTGTGAATCTCAATGGGCTCTTCTTGTCCCTGGATCTTCAGTCATCCTTAATTTGGCACATTTATCTCTGATAAAATAGCTATGCTAGTGGTTAATATAATCATGGAACATGGCCAGAAACTGAAAACAACATTATGACAGTCTCTGAATTAATTCTTTGATCAATTTGGTTTCAACAGCAATTACAAAGAATAGACTATGTCATATTATTTCGGCAATCAGAATCTTGATATTCAACATGTCCTTAACTTTTCTTTCAGTAACAATATACTTAACATTAATAAATTGGGTGGCATTTCTAAAAAATGTCAAGAGACATATTGAATCATTACACAGATGTTGTGTTATAAGTACTTTTTTCAATCTCAGATGAAGAAAATAAAAGGTTTTAAATGAAACAGCATTAAATTTTTCAATCATACTAATGTGCTATGTTAATGAAAAAAGCTAATTTTTATTATATGTGCATTAAAATTTTAATCCTTTCATTTTATTTGTGGATGCAGCTATCATATGTATGGATGTTATGTTTTTTAATGGACTAGAGTTTAACTAAGGATAAAACAGAAAATAAATCACCACCATAGATTAATGATGTACATATTTCTTGATGCCAGAAAGAATGATGTTTTATGTTTTATGAGATATGACTAATGAGGAGGCTGCTACTGCTGCTGCTTCTAAGTCACTTCAGTTGTGTCTGACTCTATGCGACCCCATAGATGGCAGCCCACCAGGCTCCCCTGTCCCTGCGATTCTCCAGGCAAGAACATTGGAGTGGGTCTGAGAAGCCAAATATGTAAGAATGACATCTGAATATTCCCAATAAAGAATATGTTTTTGTTCTTGACAATGTGATATAATGTATAAGCTGGAAAAAAACCCCAATTATAGAGCAAAGATAAATTCTGAATAAATATAACAAACATTCATTAAGATGCATAGTTAAGCTCTCATGGAATTAAGGGAAATCTTCTGAGGTTAAAAAAAAAAAAGGAAGAATAATGAAAAAGATTTACAAAGAGTTTTTCATAGGAAGATTTCAGATCTTGATAACCAGTGAGTTAAAATTTTAATGGCCATGGGAAACAGAAATGAGGTCAGCTGATTCTTGAACAACTGACCCATAGGTTTGAATTGTACAGGTCCACTTCCGCATGGCGTTTTATTCAATAAATAACGACAATACTACATAATCTGAGGTTGATTGAATCTGTGGATATGGAACCATGGATACAGAGGGCTGACTATGGTTGTGGAACATTCATAGATTTTGATATGTGGAGCAGGTCCTAGAACCAAACCTCCTCAAAGCCAGGATAAAAACCTTACTAGATACTTATAAAGCAGATATAAAATATTTAAAAATTAAACTATAGAAATAGATCTGATAAAACTCTCTAGAATATGTGCAATAACAGTGTTCTAGTACACACACAGAAATGTAGAATTTATGGAAGCAACAGGAACACTTCTATTAATCAAAATTTTGTTTGTCCAGTGTTATCATCACACATTTCAATCAGTCCAGAAGTCCCACGCACTAGAGTTTTCAGTAAAAATTTCAGGATAAGGTGCTGAAACACTCATATTATTAAATCTAAAACTATCTGGAGTGACATTAGTTGAAGTCATGCTTAACCTAGGGAGATAACTACTTAATGTAATTATTACTCCAACCTTAATATTATATATATAGCTAAGATTCTAGAGAGACATAGGAAGTGAGGAAAGAGAATATATCAGAAGAGAAAGACCTTTTTTCAGCCCTTAGGATCATTATTCAACATAGGAAATAGTGTCCTCTTGCAAGATGTGTCCATGAATATATGTTTTAGCAAATGGCTACATTAGTCTGTCTTAGGATTAATGACACTGAATTTTTTTCACGAACAAAGTGAGCATATGTTCTTATTTAGCATAATTGCAGTCACGCTAAAGTAGCAAATCTCACCTTAGTATTATAATTTATTTATTTTAAAAGGAAGTAAATAAATCGATGAAAACAAAACCATTGTTCTTATCTCTTTGGCATAAATTATGAATTCCCCAGAGTTGAAGTCACAAAGTTTGATGGAATAAAAAAGGATNAGTAGCAAATCTCACCTTAGTATTATAATTTATTTATTTTAAAAGGAAGTAAATAAATCGATGAAAACAAAACCATTGTTCTTATCTCTTTGGCATAAATTATGAATTCCCCAGAGTTGAAGTCACAAAGTTTGATGGAATAAAAAAGGATATAAATCACTGGCTATGGATGTGTGATAAATACATTCTTTGACCCAATTATTATCTTGGCATACATTTGTTTACTTTAACTTATTCCATTAGATAAGAGTTGCAAAAAACTAATGACCAAAGGCTGATATTTTCACTAGTGCAATCATGGTTTTCATGTCAAAAATTTAAGTTGAGTCTAGCTTCTGAGGAAGGTTTTAATTTTGTGGAAATATCCTGATGCTCCCTACCTGCAAAGATATATGTAACCAAAGTAACGTTATCTGTCTCAATATTATGTACAAGAAAATATTTCACTGTCCTTCTTTCCCAGATTTACTCAGGTATTATTGACAAATAAAATTGTAAGACATTTAAAGTGTACAACATGGACTTCCCTGGTGGTCTAGTGGTTAAGAAATGGCCTGCCAGTGTAGGGGAACAGGCTTAATCCCAGGTCCAGGAAGTTCCCACATGCTGGGGGGCAGCTAAGCTGGTGTATGACAACTACTGAGGCTGCACACCCTGGAGCTGATGCTCCACAGCAAGAGAAGACACTGCAGTCAAAAGCACTTGTACAGCGATTAGAGCGTGGCTCCTGCTCACTGCAGCTGGAGAAAGACTGAGCACAGCAGTGAAGACCCGGTGCAACCAGAATAAACAAATAAACAAAATAAAGTGTACAAGATGATGATCTGATATATGTCTACACTATGAAAGGATTCCTTCCACTGAGTTAATTAACACATCTATCACCTCCCATGTTTACTTTCTTAGTGTTAGAATATTTGAGTTCCCCTCTTTTAGGAAATTTCAATTATATAGTACAGTATTACCAACTATAGTTAATATGAATTCGACTTTTTAATTTATGTTTTCTAATTCAACGTATAAGTGATACCATGGACTATTTGTCTTTCTCTGTCTGGGTAATTTCACTTAGTATAGTCTCCAATATTCTCCAGGTTCATCCATGTTGTTGCAAATGACATGATTTCTTCCATTTGTTTTTTTAAGGTTAAATTCTATTCAGTGATGCTCACTTTAAAAACGGGCAGAAGCTTGAATAGATAATTTTCTAAAAAGGACATACAAATGCCCACAAGGTACATGAAAAAATGCTCAATATCACTAATCAACTGAAAAATGCAGATTAAAACCCCAATGAGATCACATCACACTTGTTAGGATTGGTGGTGGTGTTTCATCACTAAGTTGCGTTCAACTCTGTTGTGACTTCAGGGCCTGTGGCCCACCCCTCAGGCTCCTCTGCCCATGTGATTTCCTGGCAAGAGTACTGGATTGTCATTTCCTTCTCCGGGGGCTCTTCTCAACCCAAGGATGGAACCCATGTCTTCTGCAGTGGCAGGCGGATTCTTTGCCATTGAGCCACTAGGGAAGACCACTTATTAAGACAGCTATTATATTAAAAAAAAAAAAAAAGGGAAGGGAAGAGATAACAAACACCGGTGAGGATGTGTAGAAAAGGAAACTCTTGTACACTGTTGGTGGGAATGTAAATTGGCACAGCCACAGTGAAAAACAATATGGAACTTCCTCAAAAAATTAAAAATAGAACCACAATACAATACAGTAATCTCATTTCTCTATCTCTATCCAGAGTACATGAAATAATTTTCTTGAAGAGATATTGTACTTCCATGTTCATGGCAATGTCATTCACGATAGCCAAGGTAAGGAATCAATCTAGGTGTCTGTCACTGGATGAGTGAATAAAGACAACTGTCCATTGTCCTGATAGAGGCACTTTATTTCAGGAAATCAGAGAAATGAATCACTGATACTAGTATGATAAACTTCACTATTTCATAAGTGAAGAAAACAAGTATAGGGGATATTAAATGTCTTGCTTCCTAGACTTCTCCTAATAAATGTGATAGAATCAAAGTTGCAAATATGAACTCTGGAAGTTCAAGCTCTGCTCATCCAAACTGAACTCTTGATTCCTTAGTTTCTTCTACCTCACCAGTTATGTTCTTTGGGCTTGTGTGCCATAGAATAAAGAAATGTTTCTTTATATGTGCTAAAGAAAGGATCTGGGGATAAATGACATACTGAACAGGCTGGCAAGGGAGAATTGCAGTGAGTTAGAAGAGAGAGCTGAGGCATACAAAGAGAGATTTCATTGTACTTGCTCTAGGTTACACAGTATCTTCTGAGTGTTGAGAGCACAAGCTAAAGGCATTTCTGAAGTTTTATCCCATCTGTGGTCCCTGATTAAAAGATATAACATTTCTATCACTGAGAAAAGTCAATGCTGCCCTTTAAACTAAGATAAATTATTAATAAGATATAAAAGTGTAAGAAAATGTGTGTCATAGAGTAAATGAAACTCAGTAAGTTTGTTTGTCATATTGTGTTTCTTTTATAAGAACTTCACTTTGACAGTTGGCTGTATAGGAATTGGCTTCATTTTCTATACTCTATAAACTATGATAAGATGCAGAATTGCAATGGAAAGTGATGAAATGAACTAAAGATACCCAGGAGGATTCTCAGAAGAAACAGCAAAGACACAAAAAGAAACATCGTTCTTAAGGAGCCACAGTCAGGATCTGGCAAAGAGTAGTGAGTGGAGAATATTTTTTTGCCTAAAAGCATGTACAAAGTAAGCAGTGATGAATGAGAAGGAGTACCATGAGGATATGGTGAGTCAGAGGGCCCATGGAGTATGGGGGTAGGCGTGGGGTAGTGGGGAGGGGAGAATGAGAGAAATATTGCTAACGGTTAGGACTTGGAAGTCTTTCATATCATTCAAGAAAAAAAAACAACAACCAATAAGTTGTGAATTCCTTTAAATTCTTTTGTATGTGTTTTGAACTGTGCTTTTAAAACTATGATATAAGTTTACAAAAACATGTAACCTATTGCATATATAGATCGATCTATCTATCTAGCGTTCCTAGGTGGCACAGTGGTAAATAATCTACCTGTCAATGCAGGAGACACATGTTGGATCTCTGGATGGGGAAGATCCCCTGGGGAAGGAAATGGCAACCCACTTCAGTATTCTTGCCTGGAAAATTCCATGAACAGAGGAGACTGGCAGGCAATAAATAGCCCATGGGGTTACAAAGAGTCAAACATGATTGAGCATGCACACGTATCTGTCTAACTATTTTTTAACCTCAGAAATAGAATAAAGTCAAAGAGAAAAGACTAAAAATCAAAGAGATTTTGTAAATTGTTTAGTGTCTTTATTATTTAACACCCTCTTTCTATCACAACAACTTCCTTTTTGTGTTAGGAAATGGCCATTGTTTCCAAGATAAACTCGGTGGTATCAAGTTCAGCCAGGCCATTGTGTTTTGGAGATGTGAGGTTTTGCTGTTGTTTTATTTTGCCATCTGTTCTGTTTTGCTTTACATTCTCTTGTGTGTACTGGAAGCTGAACTTCATATAAAGGATCAGAAGTAAGTGAGGAGCCTGGAGGGGTTGTATGCAAGGGGGAGAATCTTCTTCCACAGAAAGGAAAGGCTGAATTTGCACAAGGCCTGGGTCTGACCAATGGGAGCAACAGGATCCTGAAGGCCTTGTGCCCAGAAAAATTCCGCAGACAGTTCCATTCTTCATTTTGTTTTTTCCTTCTTATCCTTTCCTCCTTCTTGATGTGCCTCTCCCTCTTTCAAGTTTATTGGAATAAAATTGCTATCTAATAAAATTCACCCTTTTTGTGTGAATTTTAAGAAATTTGATTAGCAAGCATATAACCACCACCACCACAAGAGAATTTGCATCATTCCAAAAGTTCTATCTCACTCTTCATATTTAATCTTTTCCTTCCAGGTCCAAGCTTCCCACATGGCTCAGTGGTAAAGAATCCACTGCCAATGCAGGAGACACAGCGATGTAGGTTCGATCCCTGGGTTGGGAAGATTCTCTGGAGGAGGAAATGGCATCTCACTCCACTCCAGTATTCTTGCCTGGAGAATCCTATGGACAGAGGAGCCTGGCAGGCAACAATCCATGGGGTTGCAAAGAGTTGGACATGATTGAACACACACACGCTCTAGGCCCAGCCCCAGGTAATTTCTGATTTGGTTTCTACTCCCTTAGTTTTGCTTCTTCCGAAATGTCATATAAATGAACTCATACAGTATTTATACAACTTTTTGATTTGGGCTTCTTTATCCTAACATGATGCATTTGAGACTTCTCCCTGTTATTGAGAATAGTGGTCCTCTATCTACTCTTATTGCTGAACAGTATTTCATTATGTGGATATTTTTTTATGAGCTCATGAACATTTCAATTGTTTCTCAGTTCAGTTCAGTTCAGTTGAGTCACTCAGTCATGTCCAACTCTTTGTGAGCCCATGAACTACAGCATGCCAGGCCTCCCTGTCCATCGCCAGCTCTCGGAGTTCACTCAAACTCATATCTATTGAGTTGGTGATGCCATCCAACCATCTCATCGTCTGTCATCCCCTTTTCCTCCCACCTTCAATCTTTCCCAGCATTAGGGTCTTTTCAAATGAGTCAGCTCTTCACATCAGGTGGCCAAAGTATTGCCGTTTCAGTTTCAACATCAGTCCTTCCAAGGAATATTCAGGACTGATTTCAGTTGTTTCTAGTTTGCGGCAATTATGAATAAAGCCACTCTAAGTGTTTTCATGCATGTTTTTGGATATTTGTTTTATTTCTCTTGGGTAAATAAAACAGTGGAATTGCTGAACCATGGCTGGGTGTATGTTTAACTTTATGAGAAAATTTCAAACTGTTTTCCAGAAAGGTTACACTTTTTTGCACTTCCATCAGGAATCTATGAGAAGTCCACTTGCTTTGCATTTTTTTTTTCAGTACTTGATAGTTTTAATTTTCTTTTAAAGCCATTCTTCTAATTTTAATAGGCAAACATTGTCAACAAGTTTTTGATGATTATGTCCTGAGCAGAATCAGACAAAAGTAAAAGTCTCCCAATAAATGTGTGTTCTGATGAAGTCTGTACTGTTGAGTTACATTAGTTTATAATCATTGCAAAAGGTTATAAAGGAGGAAGTGGAAATGAGATGTGACATATAGGTTATTATTGGGTAATACTGAATAAGTGTTTCTGCAAAAGAAGAAGAAAAAATTAAATATTGTTTGTACTTTCATTAGAGCTATATCTATCTATATCATAGTGAATTTGGTAGCATTTTAAAAAGACATTGAATTTAAAAATAGTAATAAACTAAGAAAAGTGTTTCTCTGGGGGAAAAAAAATCATGTTGAAATTGATGCTAGTATATACTAGCAAAGGTGCCAAATAAAATATTAATAATTTACATTTCCACCTATGTTTTACATGTATTAACTGAATTTAGAACTACCAGACATACACATTTCTCAGGATAGTGTTATATTTATGCCAAAATTCTCAGTTTTTAATAACATTTATTTCTAACTTCTTATTGAGACTATTTGCATGAATAACAGATGCAAATAAAGGGAAGGTTTAATTCCTACTTGAACCTGAATATTAGAATAAAATACCACTTGCATTCAACAAAACATTGAATAGCCACATAACATACTCCTAATTCTGGTTAGTCATCTTTCAAACTGCAAATACTATTCTATTTGAAAAAAAAAAAAAATCACCCTGAACTAATTAGCATCAAGATCAGGCTTGTCACAATTTAAAAATTTTTAAAGTAATAATTTTAAAATTCAAATTTGGGGATGAGTTTGAGAAATCAGAGACAGAAAGCAGAAAGTGAGATAAGATATACAGATTGTCAGAGTTAGGTTTTCAAGTTCAAACACCAGATCAAGAGAAGTAAAGTTGTGATTATGCTCATGGACTTACTGGTCTCATAGTAAGAAAGGCAAAGTGCTACAGAAAAAAAAAAAAAAAAATCCTGGAGGTCATTGATCTGACAGTGATGTAGAGAACACAGAAAAGAACATGATGTTTGAAAATGGATGGGTCCAAGTTTAAATTCTGACTCAGTCACTTATTAGTTATGTGACACTGGACAAATCATGAAAATATTCCATGCCTCAGTAACTAATTTCAATATTGGGTAATGCTGGCCTCATAGAGTGAGTTAGGAAGTATTTTCTCTGCTTCTGTCTTTTACAAGGGGCCTCGCTGGTAGCTCAGCTGGTAAAGAATCCATCTGCAATGCAGGAGACTCCAGTTCAATTCCTGGGTCAGGAAGATCTGCTGGAAAAGGGATAGACTACCTAGTCCAGTATTCTTGGGCTTCCTCAATGGATCAAATGGTAAAGAATCTGCCTGGAATGCATTAGACCTGGGTTCAATCCCTGGGTTGGAATCTTACTTTCGTCTTGCACACTTTTTTCTGCCTTTGTGGTTTTTATTGAACATTTCATATGCTTTTCTTTTCTTTTTAAAAAACTTTTAAAAATAGCTGTCCTAGAATTTGCAATATTCATTTACAACTAATCCAAGCCCACTTTCAGATAACACTCTGTTAATTCACAAGTAGTGCAGGTACCTTATAATGATAAAATACCCCTAATTCCTCACTCACATCCATTATATCATTATTGTCATTCACTTCTACATAAGCATTATTGTCATTCACTTCTACATACATACATATATATATATATATAAGGAGGCTGATTAGATACAGTCCATGGGGTTACAAAGAGTCAGTCAAGACTGAGCGACTCACATACACACATATATATGTACACAATTTTCCTTCAGAAAATCTCATTAAGGTGGCAGAAACACATGAAAGAATGAATTTATGTCAATGCTGTGAACAAGAAGAAGCAAGACTAACAGGTAAACTATTTGAGTTTCTTCTGGAAAATTGAAAGTGAATGACACCAAATTAAGGGATAAATTAGGTAGAAGAGATCATAGCCAAGAAAGGGATAGGAGAAACCTACAGTCTTTTTTTCCCACCCCCATGGAGAGTTTCAGAGTTTCCAGGCTCAGAATCAACAGGTATGGAGCACTGGGTAGTTAGCTGTCTGAGTAAGTAATATCAATCAACAGGTGGTATTGGATTTAGCATCCTATCTTCAATGCTAGAGAATGATCGGAAGACATAGGACCCTGTTTGCTCCTGACAAAACTGCAGATCTAATATTCTCACTGGAAAATATTACCCGCAAGAAAGCTAGTGATCCTAGTGGTGAACTGACAGCTCCCAATTTGAGTTCTCATGATTTTTGCACTCAGTAAGGAAAGTTTCCTGAGTCTCATCCTAAAGTACACTTGACCTCTGAACAAGTGATGGTTAGGGGCACGGACCCCAGCCCCACCCTGAGCACAGTTGAAAATCCAAGTATAATTTTACAGTAGGCCTTCCAAGGTTTTGCATCCTGGTATTTGATCAACCATGGATCAGATAGCACTGTAGTGTATATATATTGAAAAAAAAAAAAAACACATATAAAATCTGCGATCTTTAAATTTTTACACTTAGAAATAGATTATTCCTTCATATTTCTGAACACATTTTATTTCTGTTGAATTTTGGGTGAATTTTCCAATTCATGAATACTGTCTTGAGAAAATATTTTTATGCTAATATATATTTTTAATTTCAAAAGCTATGCTTTTCTTTTATAATGTATGAATAGGGTTTAAAAAGTCTTCCTGTTGTATCATTTATGATTTTTTAATTTGATCTTTGCTTATTTTTAAGAAATGAAAATATCGATTCATATATAAGTAATTATTTCTTTTAAAAATTAACTCATTTATTACTTTGAGCATTTAAATTCTGTTTAAAGTTTTTCCAAATTCAGTAAATATTGTTTTTGAAATTAAGTCTGTACCTATCATTATTTCTATGCTGTTCCATCTTAGTTATCTTTTTCTTTTTTTTTTTTCATATACCTTTGAAATTCTGGCTTAATGATTTATTTTATGTGGAAACATTTATGTATTGAATTTTACCTGTTTCTCACTATATCCTTTCTTATCTAAACTTTTAAGTATTTCCTTCACCTAATTGCTTGTAGCCACCTGGCAGGAGTGAGGTTTGGGGATCCTTCTCAGCTAGGAGATTGGAATATTTAAACACCTATTCATGGAGTAGATGCTATCCTCTCCGCCTCCTTGGCATCAGGATTCATCTTTGTTTTCTGGGCTTTCTAGGCTCAGAGCTTCCTATGAAGCCATGGATCCATGCAGAGTAGTTTTTTCAGTCTTTCTTGTATATTGCTAAGGACCAGTTTATCCAACCCCTGGCTTTTAGTGTAGGTATTCATCTTGTTAGCTCTCTCTCTTTTTTTTTTTCTAATAAGCACTCACTGTTAGGCTTTGTTCCCTGCTGCTGCTGCTGCTAAGTCGCTTCAGTCGTGTCTGACTCTGTGTGACCCCAGAGACAGCAGCCCACCAGGCTCCGTCGTCCCTGGGATTCTCCAGGCAAGAACACTGGAGTGGGTTGCCATTTCCTTCTCCAATGCATGCAAGTGAAAAGTGAAAGTGAAGTCGCTCAGTCGTGTCTGACTCTTAGCGACCCCATGGACTGCAGCCTACCAAGTTCTTCTGTCCATAGGATTTTCCAGGCAAGAGTACTGGAGTGGGGTGCCAGTGCCTTCTCCATTTGTTCCCTAGCAGAAAGAAAGATTCTAGTTTCTGTGTCTACCTCTCTTACACCTATCAGTTTTCTGCACTCTTAGCATCGATGGAAATGTCTGTCTTGTTTATAAGACTACAGACAACCTACCAACTATCTCATTTACATTGTTATCTATTATTATTCTACATTTATATCATTTGGAGAAGAGAGCACACCAAAGCATACATTTATTGTACCATACTTATAAAATATGGGCTTTCTGGATGGCTCATTGGTAAAGAATCTTCCTGAGATGCAGAAGACCTCAGTGCAGGTTCGACTCCTGGGTCAGGAAGATCCCCTGGAGTAGGAAATGGCAACCCCCTCCAGGATTCTTGTCTGGAGAATCCCATGGACAGTGGAACCTTGCAGGCTATAGTCCGTGGGGCCACAAAGAGTCATACACAACTGAGAAACGGAACATGCATGTTCAGATAAATATATTTCTTATAGATTAATTAATCTTACAATATTCTCTAAAAATGTGGTAATCTAATTAACTGACTGATCTAAATTCCCTTGCCACAAATCAAATTCACAGATTTTCCTCTTTATGGTTACCTTGTTAATACTTACGTGGCTTTCAGAAAAAAAATTCTATTATCAATAAAAGAATTGTAAATGCTATACTAGATGGCAACAACTCTCTTATTCTTTAGGGAAAAAGAAGCCCCTCCCTCCCTCAAAAAACAAGGAAAAAGTCCCAATTCCTAAATGTAGCAATTTTGAAGAACCATCCAGCTTGTTAAAATTGGATCATTGTATTGCTATTCATTTTCCAGACTTGTAACTTTTATTGTCATCACCCTCATTAAATAGCATATAATTGAATGTTCCTTTGGTATTTGGCACTGTTCTAGGTGTTTTAGTATTTAGCTAAGGAATTAATGAACAGTGGAAGCAAATCAGTATATGAGATTTTTATCTCTCCAACAAATAGCCAAAATACACCCAGGGCAGCGTTTTTGGAATTCAGATAGCTCAATATTATATAAAATATTATTAGCTCCATCACCTCTGTGGCAATTATTCCAGCTTTCTAACAATGTATTTTGCAACATTGGATTGATCATTTATTGAATAATTATTTTTACAAATGCTTAGAGAACACCTATTTTGGGACAAGCACTCTACCAGATGGAGACACAAATTATTCCATATCAATATCTCTGATTTGTGTCTCTTTGCAGTCACTCCTAATATTATGCCTAGCTTATTTTAAGTGCTAAGTGGATGTTTGTTGACATTAACAAGGGAGTGAATCAATCAATGAATAAAATTAAATGCCTTTGGAGGATAAAAGTGATACAATAGGCAGTTTCATTCTCCTAATACAGTATATTAGCCCCTTAATTTTAGAACAAAGTCATCACTTGTCCACTGGGATAAATTAATTTACCCATTAATTTTTTCAAGTGCCCATTCTGTTTCTAAAATGCAAATGCAACCATATTCCCAAACCTCCCCTATACTTAGGAAATTCCAAGTAAAGCAAAGTGAGCAGAAACAATGTAGTGTGTAGAAGTGATCACCTACACAAGGTTCTGCTTTTTCTTTTCCCACGCATGGAATTTTCCAGGCAAGAGTACTGGAGTGGGCTGCCATTTCCTTCTCCAGAGGATCTTCCCGATCCAGGGATCAAACCTGGGTCTCCCACATTGTAGGCAGATGCTTTACCATGTGAGCCACCAGGGAAGTCCTTCCCATGCAGTTAGAACAGTGAAAGGTGAACCTAAGAACCATGTATTGAAATATGAGACTTAAGATAGGGTGAGGACCTTCAGATCAGTCCATGGAAGAGAACTCTTCAAGTAGGAAGGTTCACATTGGTCTGATATGTACACTTGTATGTATTTCATTTTGCTAATCAACATAAATTTTAGATTTGATCTGTTATAGCTGATCATAAGTAAAACCTTAATGAATCAACTCAAGTTCACATGACAGTTTAAGAATTAAGCAATATGATCTCTGAGTTTTATATGTAGCTTTTACATGCTTGCATAGTTTAATAAATTAGAGTTAATATTTTTGTAAATACTTTTTCTTATTTTCTTCTAATAAATACCTACCAGAGATTGAACTCTGAATTCAGAGGACAGGAACAAAAAGAGACGAGACTGACAGTTTTACCAAGTTAGATATGTTGGTCATTTTGTTTTATTTTTCTTATTAAAAAAAATAAAGTGAAGCATTACTAATAGCCTGGTCATAGAAAGAAGTGTGGTATTATGTAAGTGTTTGCCACCAAATCAAATCTGAGGACATTTTAATCCATCCGATTGTCTTTCATCTCTATAAAGTTTGGTCACTGAATGAAAGACAACTTCAGCAACAGCGAATTGCTTATAGTTCATTAAACCCAGCATGGTGTTTCTTGTCTATTTCCTCTGTCTGGAATGACATTGCCTTCTTCACTTGGTTACTGACTCTTCATTTTCCCTCAGCATCACCATGTCAAAGGCTGACCCTCCAAGGCTGAGCTAAGTGAACTTTACATACTGAAATTACATTTTTCTATCTCTTTCACACATATATAGGCACATCAATGGCAAAGATTGTGTCTGACTCATCTTTCAATTCCTAATACCTAGCATAGTGCTTGTTATGTATGCCTGGGCCTTAGTATAATCTGTGCATGACCTAAAGGACTGCAGGATAGAAGTGCTCACTTTTGACTGGNTCTTTCACACATATATAGGCACATCAATGGCAAAGATTGTGTCTGACTCATCTTTCAATTCCTAATACCTAGCATAGTGCTTGTTATGTATGCCTGGGCCTTAGTATAATCTGTGCATGACCTAAAGGACTGCAGGATAGAAGTGCTCACTTTTGACTGGAGAGGAATCAGAAAAGGTGATCAGAGCAGTGTAACATATCGCTTGGCTTTTAAAAGATGGCAACCTTTCCGCAGTGCCATGCAAAAGCACAGTAGTCCAGACATGGAGTGGGGTACTATAATTAAGGATGTGGAAGGAGTAATATAAATACTTAAGGAGATGCTGGAGAAGTAAGATGGGAGTGGATAAAATGTGTATGTATGTTAACAGGACAGTTAAGTCTTGAAAGGTAAATTATGAAGAGATTGTGGAGGACTTAGAATTATTTTCCAAGTTAGGCCATTGGACCTTCATCTGATTAGAATTAGAGAATCACTTTAAAACATTTGAAAATAAAAAATTTTAAGAAAAAGAAAAAATAAATTTCACTTATGAATTTTTCTGACTTCCCTGGTGGCTCAGACAGTAAAGCATCTGCCTACAATGTGGGAGACCAAGGTTCGATCCCTGGGTCGGGAAGATCCCCTGGAGAAGGAAATGGGAACCCACTCCAGTATTCTTGCCCAGAAAATCCCATGGATGGAGGAGCCTGGTAGGCTACAGTCCACGGGGCCACAAAGAGTCAGATGCGACTGACTGACTTCACTTTCACTTTTTCAGTTTAACTTTTATGAATTTTTCTACTCCTCTTTTTTGAGTAAAAATAGACAACAAAAACATTTATTCTATGGTCAGCTACCACATCCAGGGAAGACAGCAAGAGTGCAAACTATACACTCCTGACCAGGGGAGGTAGTGATGGAAAATAACAATATAGGACTCTTTCAAGGCCCTGTAGTTGGATTGAATCCTTTAAATCCTTTATCAAAGACACATTGGAGGGCAAGTCTGGTGCCACCAGTTGCCGTAATTCCAGCTCCAAAAGCTACTTCAATTAAAAAGATCTTAGCTGGATCTTGGGAGCCTATGGGTGCCAGTCTCTGTCCCTTTCCTCTTGGCACCCCCTCAATGCTCTTAGCTGTGTCCCATGGGGCCCAAAGTATTTGGGTTTCCCTGGTGGCTCAGATGGTAAAGAATCTGCCTGCAGTATGGATGACCTGGGTTTGATCCCCTGCTGGGAAGATTCCCCTGGAGGAGGGCATAGCAACCCACTCCAGTATTCTTGCTTGGAGAATCCAAATGGACAGAGGAGCCTGGCAAGCTACAGTCCACAGAGTTTCAAAGAGTGACTAAGTATACACACACATAAATATCTGGGCTTCCCTGGTAGCTCAGATGGTAAAGAATCCACCTGCAGTACTGGAGACCAGGGATGGATCCCTGGGTTGGGAAGATCCCCTGGAGGAAGGCATGGTAACTCTCCAATATTCTTGCCTGGAGAATCCCATGGACAGACGAGGCTTGTGAGCTACAGTCCATAGGGTCACAAAAATTGGACACAACTGAGTGACTAAACACAGCAGAACACAGATAGTATGCTCTGTTATGTTGTCAGTTACTTTGAAATGTGTGTGCTTTGACCCACTGGATGATTGTTTTTCACAGATTATTCATATGCACATAAAAATGTGTATTTTGGAGTTAATTGTAAACATACCCATTTAATCAACTTTAATTGTATTATTCAAACCTTCTATCTGTCCATTGACTTTTAAAAGATCTGTTTTACTACTAAAATTGGTAAGTGAAAATCTCCCACTATGATGATGGATTTATTTTACCCCTTGTATTTTTATCAACTTTTGTTTTATATATGTGGTGGCTATTCTATGAAAAGTATACAAGTTGTGAGTTTAAAAAAAAAAAAACAGTTTGAAGAGGAAATAGGCATTGCTTATTTCATTCCAGGATTATAGAGCTCTACATTCCAATTCCCAAGGAGGGTAGTACCAAAGAATGTGCTAATCATTGGACAATCGTACTCATCTCCCATACTAGTAAGATCATGCTTAAAATTTTGCAAGCTAAGCTTCAGCATTATGCAAACCAAGAACTTCCAGATGCCCAAGCTGGATTTAGAAAAGGAAGAAGAACTAGAGGTCAAATTGCCAACATTGGCTGGATTTGCCAACATTGGATCAGAAAAACATTTATCTCTCTTTCATTGACTACGTTAAAGCCTCTGACTGTATGGATCATGACAAACTGCAGAAAACTCTTAGAGGGATGGGAATACATGACCATCTTACCTGTCTCTGAGAAACCTGTATGTGGGTCAAGAAGAAATAGTTAGAATCCTGTATGGAACAACTGATTGGTTCAAGATTGTGAAAGGAGTACAACAGGGCTGTTGGCTCTTACCCTGTTTATTTAACCTATACGCTGAGCACATCATGAGAAATGCTAGGCTGGATGACTTATAAGCTGGAATCAAGATAGGTGGGAGAAATATCAACAACCTCAGACATGTAGATCACACCACTCTAATGACAGGAAGCAAAGAGGAACTAAAGAGCCTCTTGATGAGGTTGAAGGAGGAGAATGAAAGAGCTGGCTTAAGAATAAATATTATAAAAGCTGAGATTATGGCATCTGGTCCCATTTCTGCATGGCAAATAGAAGGGGAAATGGTGGAAGTAGTGACAGATTTCCTTTTCTTGGGCTACAAAATAACTGTGGCTGGTGACTGCAGCCATGTAATCAGACGATGATTGCTTCTTGGCAGGAAAGCAAACAAACCTAGACAGTCTGTTGAAAAGCAGAGACGTTACTCTGCCAGCAAATTTCCATATTATAGTCAAGGCTATGGTCTTCCCAGTGGTCACGTATGGTTGTGAGAGCTGGACCAGAAAGAAGGCAGAATGACAAACAATTGATAATTTGGAACTGGGGTGCTGGAGAAAACTCCTGAAAGTTCACTGGACAGCAAGGAGATCAAACCAGTCAATCTTAAGAGAGATCTACCCTGAATATTTACTGGATGAACTGATGATGAAACTGAAACTCTGGTATTTTGGTCACCTGACGTGAACAGATGACTTGTTGGAAAAATCCATGATGCTGGGAAAGATTGAGGGCAGAAAGAGAAGAGGGCATCAGAGGATGAGATGGCTGGATGGCATCATTGATGCAATACACATGAATTTGGGCAAATTTAAGATGGTGAGGTACAGGGAGGCCTGATGTGTCCATGGGGTTGCAGGGACATGCAACATGATTGGGTGACTGAACAACAGCAACCACAGGGGTTGCATCATAGGGTCCAGAATGAGATCATGTTTTGGTGAAGAGAAGGCAGTTGATGATGGCACCATGGTTCCAGGTCTGGAATACAGCTTTGGTTCATTGGCTAGGAACATATTAGTTGCAAGTAACAAGAAACCCAATTTACAGAATTTTATACAACTAGCAGATTATTTCACATATTACAAGAAGTATGAAGTTAAGCGACTGCTGACATTAACTTAATAGCTTAACTAAGGCAGACGCAAAATATCTATGTGATTCTCTTGACCTTTCTTTCCCAGGCACAAGTTGGGCACTGAAGTTCATTCAGCAAAATATCTGCATTAGAGACAAAAAGAAGTGGGGATGGATTTTAGGAGTTGCATCTGTACCTTCCTCAGTAGACTTCAGCCATGTCTCATTGGCTGAAACAGTATTATTTGAGCTTTTGAGATCTATGGGAAGACTGACTAGAGGTTTTTAAATGTATGACTTTCAAAATGAGAAGTATTAGAGAAGAGTTGAGAATCCAAGTTAAGTTTTTGCCACTGTTTAGTCGCTAAGTTATGTCTGACTCTGTGACCTCATGGACTGTACCCAGCCAGGCTCTGTCTATGGGATTTTCCAGGCAAGAAAACTGGAGTGGGATTCCATTTTCTTCTCTAGGGGATCTTCCCAACCCAAAGATCAAACCCTGATTCCTGCATTGGCAGGAGGGTTCTTTACCACTGAGCCACCAGGGAAGCCCACAAGTTAAGTTAGATATTCTATAATGACTGCTTCTGTCAGTGACTTAAGTAAAAGAATTCAAGTTTGAGATGTTTTCATGGAAGTAGACTCTCGAGAGTCCCTTGGACTGCAAGGAGATCCAACCAGTCCATTCTGAAGGAGATCAGCCCTGGGATTTCTTTGGAAGGAATGATGCTAAAGCTGAAACTCCAGTACTTTGGCCACCTCAATCAAAGAGTTGACTCATTGGAAAAGACTCTGATGCGGGGAGGGATTGGGGGCAGGAGGAGAAGGGGGCGACCAAGGATGAGATGGCTGGATGGCATCACTGACTCGATGGATGGATGTGAGTCTGAGTGAATTCTGGGAGTTGATGATGGACAGGGAGGCCTGGCATGCTGCGATTCATGGGGTCACAAAGAGTCGGACACGACTGAGCGACTGAACTGAACTGAACAGGGAAGTGAAATAATTTAAACTGAACTAAGAGACTTCCACAGACTCTTATAGGTGAGTCAGATATGTTGACAGGATATTCAAGTTTATACTTTTTTTTTTTTTTTTTTTCCCTACAAACTACTCCAGATAAGATGGTAAGAGCATCAGTAAAGACAGCAGAGTACGCCAGCATTCCCAGACTCTCCAAAGCATTTTCAGGGATGACAGGCATTACTGTAAGTAGATATGACAGGTGGTCCTTGGAGAAAAAGGACCAACCATGGCTTTCTTGACAGGAGAGAACCCTTTTTGACCTATGCCGCTTTGTGATCTAAGCCTGGTTATAATGCTTGCCCTTAAACAGGTCTTGGTGATGAAGGACCTTAAGGAAACAAAGGAATGCAGAAACAGAGAAAAGGCAGTCAAACAGTAGTGCAGTGATAAAGCAGAGTCCTGGGCTTCTGAGGTGGCTCAGATGGTAAAGAATCTGCCTGCAGTGCAGGAGGCCTGTATTGGATCCCTGGTTTGGGAAGATCTTCTGGAGAAGGGCACAGCAACCCACTCCAGTATTCTTGCCTGGGAAATCCCATGGACAGAGGAGCCTGGCAGGCTTCAGTCCATGGGGTTGCAAAGAGTTGGACATGACTGAGCAACTAACACTCACTTTCAAAGCAGAGGCCTAGTTCCTTCTGAAAGGATTTACATCTTAATGTATCTTTGATTCCTGCAGAAACAAAAGCCCAACAAGGTGGAGGATGCAATGATGACGTTGATCCTCTTGACTTCAGTCAACTAAGGCTTGGACTCTGTTGACCTTTGTCCCAGTTCTATGCTAAATCCTCCTCTGGTCTAGCCCCTTCATGAATATTAATGTGTATGTGTTTGTTACTTGCTCATTTGAGTCAAGTTGACTTTTTTCAACCCCATGGACTACAGTCCACCAGGCTTATCTGTCCTAGAATCCTCCAGGCAAGAATATTGGAGTGGTTGCTGTTTCCTTCTCCAGAGGATCTTCCCAACCCACATACCCTTAGCTTAAATCTTGCCCAGTTTTTTTGTTGAGGAGATATGCTTTGGGGAAAGATCCCTGGTGTCCTCTTTATTTGCTGCAAGTAATAATAAACCTTTCCTTCTCCTAATTTTTGGTTGTGTCTATTAGCTCCACACCCACCCACAGGTAAACCCAGTTTTCAGGATATATTAACTGATGAGAACAGACTTGTCATGAGAAGATATCTAGCTAGAGTCACCAGATATCTTCCTGGAACACCATTGCTTCTTTCTTCTTCTAGATCAATCTGACTTTTCCTTCAAAGGCCATCCAAAAAGAGCACCTCCTCTGTGAATCCCTTCCTGATTTCCCCAGTTTAAAGTCATTTCTCTCCTATACGCTTTGTCATGTGTTCAACTACCAGGCTACTCTATCCATGGAATTCTCCAGGCAAGAATACTGGAGTGGGTAGCCATTCCCTTCTCTGGGGGATCTTCCTGACCCAGGGATTGAACCAGGTCTCCTGCATTGCAAACAGATTCTGTACCACCTGAGCTACAAAGGAAACCATTAGCTAGTATTAGTAAAGAGCTCTTTACTAATGGTTTCAAGAAACCATTAGTAAAAATTCTTATAGCACATGGATTTTAAAAAGTATCTACTCACATTATGTATTCCTAACTAAATATACAATTCTAAAGAGCCAAAACCTCAGAATGGCTTCTTCAGCCATTGTCTTAGAACTGGTGATCCTGTCTGACCAGTTGTAATCACTCAATAAATGTGAATATTGATATAATTTTCCTTCTTTCTAACTTCATAGCTAACAGCTAGAAATATCAAGTTTTTCAAAAAGGGGTGAATTTATCTTTCTTATGAAGTGTACAGAGTTGTGGAACCAATGGAGGGAATCATCTATATTGTTACATAAAGTATTAATTTAGAAGTAAAAAGTTGATGTATCACATAATAATGACAGAAAACACATATAGAATGCTTATCATGGGCCAGGCACTGTTTTAAACACTTTGATATTTTACTCCTTTAGTTATCACCACAGCTTTGAGACAGTTTCCATTTTTTAAATATTTATTTATTTATTTGGTTGCATTGGGTCTTAGTTGCAGCACATGGGATCTCTCCAGGTTTGGTGAGTGGGCTTAGTTGCCCCTAAGCATGTAGGATCTTAGTTCCCAACCAAAGATTCAACACATGTCCCCTGAATTGGAAGGCAGCTTGTTTTTCTTTTTATTATTATTTTTAGAAATATTTTAGCTATCCTGGGCCTTCATTGCTGTGTGGGCTTTTCCTCTAGTTGTGGTTAGCAAGGGCTACTCTCTAGTTGCAGTGAATTGACCTTTGTTGGAAAAGTAATGTCTCTGCTTTTTAATATGGTGTCTAGGTTTGTCATAGCTTTTCTTCCAAGGAACAAATGTCTTTTAATTTTGTGGCTGCAGTCACCATCTGCAGTGATTTTGGAGCCCAAGAAAATAAAGTCTGTCACTGTTTCCATTGTTTCCTCATCTGTTTGCCATGAAATGATGGGACTGGATGCCATGATCTTAGGTTTTTGAATGTTGAATTTTAAGCAGCCTTTTCACTCTCCTCTTTCACCTTCACCAAGAGGCGCTACTGAAAAGAATCTTTAAAAAGTGGATATATGTATACACATAACTGACCCACTTTGCTGTATACCTGAAACTAATGCAACACTGTAAATCAACTATTCTCCAATAAAAAAAAAATTTTTTTTAATGCAGATGAGAAAGTATAGGACTGCTAGAGGCTTCTGGGGTGGCTGTGGCCTTCCTAAATGCATTGAGAGTTACCAGGTGTCACATTCTTCAAAGTGAGTCAGTATCTCCTTGAAGAATCTCTTGGGAGACTGGAGGGGGCACCAAGATGCCTGAGTTTTGTTTGTGTTTCTGCAGCCAGTTAAATAGGACTTTTTTTTTTTTTTTTTTTTTACTTTATTTTACTTTACAATACTCTATTGAGGTTTGTTTTGTGGAGAAGACAGATAATCATAGAATACTAATGCTGGCAGTGACCTGAGCTTGGAGTTGAACAGCTTCATCAAGAGTCCATGCCTGGAGGGACGATGTATCTTTTCATGTCCATTTAGGTTTTTATTTTTGCAATAACAGCATGTGGTAGAAATTTACAGTGTCTCTGGGCCTCATCATTTTGAAAACTTTGCCGCATGCAAATTTACTGCAGCAATACTTTCCTTGATGCGCTCTATTAAAATAGGCATTTGATGCATTTCAGTGAATTTGACAATTTAAAATAAATAATTTTACATATTAGGAGCAGATATAAGGGAAACACAAGTCGTAGCTCTCAGTGGAGTGGACAGGGGATGGAGCAGGAGAGATACAAGAGTCTTGGAGTGGCCAATTTCCCCCTCAGACACATTGCTATGGTTCTGTCTTTATAATTCCCCATTTGAGATCATACGGATTTGGGGATAAAAATACCCTATGCCATATGTGAGAGACATGTTGTATTTTAGAAATTTCAAGTGATATAGATTTGCCTGTCAAATGGGTGATATAAGGAGTTCTAATTGGCACGAGAAAGCAGTCTTTCCCTTAAATTTTCTTCTCTGGCTTGAGCACATATGCTCAGAACTAGTCACATGTGTCTTATGCCTTTCTCTGCCTTAGCAATTTTTGAGACTCTGAGTGTTCTGCTTGGATGGTGCCCAGTTCTCTGTTCCTTATCAACTTGGCAGCTGAGCCCAGCTGACTTCGCCTGAAAGCAAAACCAGAAGTGCTCTCACTGAACCCTGGTCCCTCTCCTCCAGGAAGCTAATCAACCAAAGCTGATCAGGAGCTTCTTACAGTGACATCAGGGGCTTATATGGTAATCACCGATAGAACCAAGTAATAAAAATGGAGATGATTTTCTGCAGGGCTAACAAGAAAAGAAGGAATTTCTAGAGATAACGGCGAGTCTCCTTTGCATCAAAGCTAAATGAAGCAGCGAGCTGAAGAGGATTTCAAAAGTCATCACCTGAGTTCAAAACATTGGCTACTTAGAAACAGACTGAGGCAGTTACAGAATGGAAATCTCAGATACTTACCTGTTGTTAGTTAATAGACAATACTTCTCTGATGGAGGAACCTCATAGAAAGAGATCACCTTTATAATTCACATAGGGGAAAATGAATGCCAAAAAATAGGATTGAGACATGTTTTTCAAAATTGAGCCAAGTTCCACCTCTTCATCATGAAGAGGTTTCTACCATCACCACAGAGGGTATCTAGAGGTTAATTCCTAGAATTCGAAGAACAGGAGTATCAGAACCATGGGACTTAGAGAGAATTTTATCCAACATTCTGTGGTTGATAATGAAAAAGTGACTCCCAAGATCACACATCTATGTTCTGGCAGAAATGAAAATCGTCTCATTTTATGGATTCAATCCTGGGTCTCTGAACAATTCATTTTTTCGTTTGGTTGAACTGAGATGCCAAAGCCAAGGTCTAATTGTTTCAAGCAAATTATCATTCACTCAGTGTTTTATGTCATTTTAGAAACAGAGTGTGAGAACTGCCCTATCCAGATATGCTTGGAAATTTTGCCTGGTGTCCCAGAATCACTGGAACTTGCCTTGAGGATGTTTTCATGGTTTTCCAACCATTTCAGGAAATATGTTGAATTCCCTAAGGCAAAAAACCCCAGACACTGAAATTTGTGACATTGCCCAGTGTCTGTCAAAGGCACACACCATAGAAGCATGCAGAGTTCATCGTTTCAACAAAAAATTGCCATAAATCAGTATATGCTGAAATGGTGATTTGCTCAGTAGGATCACTACATCACATATAATGTGTGGTTTGATTGACCAGAAAGTGGTACCTGCAGAACAATCCACATGCATCGAGAATACGATTTAGAATTAATGTGGTCTTTATATTTTCAAAGTCTTTCACAATCATGCATTATTTAGATTCATACTGAACCTGGGAGCTGATGCCCCATGCTGAGCACTCTTTTGGGGAAAATGAAAGCCAATAATAGTACACACCAGAGTTACAGGAGGTACCTGTGTCCCAGCTCTGTCCTGGCCTCAGATTCCACAGAAGTCTTTGCCTACATCAGACTGATATCTTGACTAATTTATCTATTCCACGCATCCCAACTGAACCCTGATATGTGACAGTCACCATTCATGATGCTGGGGATTTAGTGGTGTAATCAAAACAGATAAGGTCACAGTTGAGATGTTTGAGTTCATAATACTTACACTCTAGATGGAAAGGACAGACAATAAGCACTTACATATCTACATGAGACCATTTCAGACAGTGAGAAGGGATGCAGAAAATNATTCAGGATTGGGAGCTCATGTACACCTGTGGTGGATTCATGTCGATGTATGGCAAAGCCAATAGAGTATTGTAAAGTAAAATAAAGTAAAAAAAAAATTAAAAAAAATAAATTCAAGGACTATGATATGGATGCCTATTTCTAACAAAATGCTGGGAAGCTAAAGAAAAAGGACTGCCAATATGAAATTCCTAAATCTTCCAAACAAGTTATAGACTGCTATTTTGTGACTATACTAAAAGAGATTTTTTTCTTTTATGACTATGTTATAAGCAACTCTCATTTTAGCTTTCTCATGAAAGCCGAGAGATCTTTTCTCTTGCTGCACCAGTAAGGCTAATCCAATGGACCCCATGACTGTGAGCTTCTTATATTTACAGTCTAGGTCTCTCATGAGAATTTTAGGACATTTTCTAGCAAAGTGTATGACTCCCGTCAGAGTAATTTGAGAGTCTTCAGAGTTTCCTGAAGTACTCTAGTCCTCTGACTCATCTGCACCCAAACCCTCCTTAAATCTCTTTGAGAAGTGGGCACCCTCCCTTCTCTTACTTGGAGAGACTTAGCTATCCTTCCAAAGACCCAAGAACAGCCTTATTCATGGTCACATACAAGGAGATGGCAATTCTCCTCATACCCTGACACCAGCAATCAGTTTCAAGACTACTGATTAGAATCAGATTCTGGCAAGCCTCAGGAGCACAAAATGACAAGCTTCACCTTGGGAGGAGAAAGTTGACAAATCCTCCAAGTTGTAAAACTTAATCTTTTTTTTTTTTTTTTAAATTTCAGTAAAAACCTGAAGAATAGATGTGGAAACAGATTAAAGCAAAGAGGGTAGAGCATTCTTTTGGATTAGTCTGAATTTATCAATAGAGATGTGTTGATCAGAGATCCTCTACTAAGTGTGCTAACTGGAGTGGACAGAGCTGTTTCTACATTTTTGCATGGTTACTTAAATGAATCCTGGATGAAACAGTGACTGTTGCTAAAGTGTGCAGTATATAGCACTCGGTTCCCTGCCCAGTTGAAGAAGCAAAAGGAAAAGATAAAGGCAAATAAATCAACTCTCTAGAAAGCTGTCCTACCACTAGGAACCTGTAGGTAAACACAATGTTAGCCTCTTAGTCAAGTATTCTTGCTAATAATGAGTTCATATAATCATGGGAGCACTGGATTAGGGAAGATATTCACCAGTGTCCCCTGTCTACTTTTTCTCATAGGCCAGGAATTAGTCATTTACAATGGCACCTCTACCCAAGTTCACTATGATGCCTGCAATCAAGCCACAGAGCTTGAAAAGAGCAAATATTATTTCTCATTCCTCATATTTAAAAGGTGTATAAATAACATTGTTTCCCCTACCAGGGAACTCAACCACTGATATACCAAGAGCAGCATGGAGGGGGTCAGTCAATCTGGTTTGAAGCATTAAGAAGGTGCTTTACAGACTTCCCTGGCATTCTAGTGGTTAAGAATATTCCTGCTAATGAAGGGAACACAGGTTTGATCCCTGGTCTGGGAAGATTCCACATGCCACGGGGCAACTAAGCCCATTCACCAACACTACTGAAGCCCACATCCCTAGGCCCCATATTCTGCAAAAATAAAAGTCATCTCAATGAGAAGCCTGTGTACTGCAGTTAGAGAGTAGTCCCCACTAATCACAACTAGAGAATGCCTGCATGCACCAATGAAGACCCAGTTGAGCCAAAAGTAAATGAATAAAATTATAAAAAAATAAGATGCTTTAAGAAAGTTAAGAAACATGATAAAACTTCTTAAAATTGGTCTTTTTACTATTAACATTTACCAGCAATTCTAAACAACATAAGTGATAAAATAGTCCTTTCCGACAAAATCTTTTGTTAGTGTAAGTTCAAAATGATTGCTATCATTGAGTTTTAATAATACATAAGCTTTAAATTTGCACATTTTTACCTACCCTTTAACAAATGTCGCATTTTACCTGGAAGGTAATTCTGAACATCCCCATGTAAACCCCTGACATGTACGGACTCATCTATATACATTTGTTTCAAAAGCAAGTGAGTAAATGTTGAGAACTGTTCAAGTTTGTTCCAGGTGCAATTTGCGTCCCCAGATGCTCCTGTGATATTACATATTCCCCATTTAAACTGCAGATTTGCATAAGCAGGATGGCACAGTTACTGTAAAGGCAAAGAAACTAATTTTGGTTTCTTTAGTTCTGTCTGTGCAAACACTAAAGCTTTATTTGTGTTTAACCTTTGCAAGAATGAAACAGAATGCCAGCTATGAGATGCAGTATTTTTGTTTGTCAAGTCTAAATTTTAGTTCATACATGAAATATTTTATTGAATTTCAATAGTATATTTAAAACAGAAATTTATTCTTCCTTTGTTGTTTACAACTGAAGAACAGAAACAATGATTATACTGATTATTACATGGTTATTAAGAAAAATAGACGACTGGGTATTCATAGAAGATCCACTCTGGATACCAATACCTATTAGCTCTAATAATGTCTTCCTAGGGAAAACCAAGGCAATAAACTGAGGCAGCCTTCATCCTGAGGTCCTGACATTGAAGGGTAAAACTTGATAAAGACCCATGAGGCTGGCCTTTTCTATGTGGGTCCCAATGTCTGGCCAAAGCCTGTCCCCTTTTTGACTCAGACCACCTGCCTCTTGGCTCTGATATGTGACCTGTGCTTTGTAGAAGCCCAAAGAGTCTTTGCTTCAGTCTCCTCTTAAACAGAAATAGGCACTTACTTGTGGAGCACAAAGTGTAATCAGCCCCTGAGGTCAAAACACCCATGGCTGATTTAAAGTCTCTTACCCCAACCAGGACAGCTTAAGGCCAACTGTACCACTCTAAGAAGCTGACCAGCTCAGCTTAGGTCTGCACACACCCTCATCAAAGTACCTGCCCACATTCAGAGCTTCTCTGGTGCCTCAGATAGTAAAGAATCTGCCTGCAATGCAGGAGACCCAGGTTTGATCCCTGGGTCAGGAAGATCCCCTGGAGAAGAGAAAGGCAACCCACTCTAGTATTCTTCCCTGGAGAATCCCATGGACAGAGAAGCCTGGCAGACTACAGTCCGTGGGGTCACTAAGAGTCAGACACGACTGAGCGACTAACATATTCATGTTCAGAGCACAAGTCCAATATCACAGGACTCAGCTCCACTGAAACCGTACATAATCTGTGTTTTGTGGACCCAAACTCCATCATCTTTAAAAATGTCCCCGAGGAGACAATATGCCAGAAATCTTTTGGAATAATAGGAGAAATGATCCAAACATCCACAGAGAAAGGATCACTAGAATTGCTTTATCTCTGCCCATTCCCCCAGCCACCTGAGTTCAATCTATGGCCCCCGGGAGGACCTAAAAGACAAAATCATCCCAAAATCTTGAGAAAGACTGTGGGGAACAGAGGTAGTGAGGTGGCTTTTTGGCAAGAATTTCACGGCTGTATTTGGAGGCTGCTAGTTGCTGATGTTGGATAAGGCAATGGCACCCCACTCCAGTACTCGTGCCTGGAAAATCCCATGGATGGTGGAGCCTGGTAGGCTGCAGTCCATGGGGTCGCTAAGAGTCGGACATGACTGGGCGACTTCACTTTCACTTTTCACTTGCATGCATTGGAGAAGGAAATGGCAACCCACTCCAGTGTTCTTGCCTGGAGAATCCCAGGGACGGGGGAGCCCTGTGGACTGCCGTCTACGGGGTCGCACAGAGTCGGACACGACTGAAGTGACTTAGCAGCAGCAGCAGCAGCTGCTGTTGTGTGGGAGACTTTGCTAGTGGAATGGCCTCTCTGACTTGCAAAGGAGACAGCAAGATCCTGAGGTGGCAGAACCAAAAAATAACCCTAAACCAGCAGAGGCAAGGGATAGGTGGTGACCCTGACAGACAGCAGCCCAGCATTTCCCCACCTGTAACTTCATGTTTCCACAAACATGTCTATACGATCAGACACATGTATACTTTCTCCAAGATGTATACAGTGAGAAAATTCCAGGTTGACCAAAGACAGCCCTGGTTTAAAAGACCCCATTAAAGTCATAACCCCTGTCTTAATTCTCTAATGTGAATCCATTCACAAACTTAGAATAAAAGAGGGTGCTGTCAGCTTTCAGGAAGAGCTCTGTCAAACCATAACAAACAGAATAAATGAAGATTGGAATAAAGGAAATATCCGGCCAGAACTTTTAGTGTGTCTCTGAGCTAACACTAATTTCTGGGGATCCAGTTTACTACTATGATCAATGGACCAGTAAGACTCAAGGGAGACATTTGGGATAAGTAATATTTGGGCTTAAGTCAGCTTCACAATAGGGTCAGGTGTATCTCAAGTCCTTGTCATGCTTATTTCCTTAGTTCCTTGGTTTAGAGTTGGAAGAGCTCTTGCCAGCAATGGCTTTTTGATCCCTTCAGCAAAGAGCTCTTATAAGAAAAGACAGACAAGTTCACAACAATACCTGTTGCTGCAGGAACTGCTAAGAGCCTGTCCTTACCCAGGTATTGATAGAGACAGGTGGCTAAAACCATCACTACCCATATGATTCTAGTCTCATCGATATATAACATGAATAAGTTAAGACATAGAATTATGGTTCATTTAATCAAGTCTTTATTCCAATCCTAGGTGATTTTCCAGCTATGTCTCTTCATTAAAAATCAAGAGATGCTCTGGAATTTAGTATGCAGTCCTAAGTCATGTCAGGCTTTGCTGACAAATAAGCTACAAAATGACAGTGTAGTCGCTAAGTCATGTTGAGTCTTGCAAACCCATGGACTGTAGTCCACCAGGCTCCTCTGTCCATGGGATTTCCTAGGCAAGAATACTGGAGTGGGTTGACATTTTGTTTTTCAGAGGATTTTCCCAACTCAGGGATCAAAACTGTGTCTCCTGTGTCTCCTGCATTGCAGGCAGATTCATTACCATCTGAGCAACTAAAATAAATAAATAAATAAATAAAATAAAAATTGAGGCTTCCCTACTGGCTCAGGTGGTAAAGAGTCTGCCTGCAATGCAGGAGACCTGGGTTTGATCCTTGGATCTGGGAAGATCCCCTGGAGAAGGGAATGGCAACCCACTCTACTATTCTTGCCTGGAGAATATTCCATGGACAGAGGAGCCTGGTGGGCTACAGTTCATGGAGTCCCAAAAAGTCAGACACATCTGAGTGAAAGTCAGACACATCTGAGTGACTAACACTTTTCACTTCACTTTCAAGCTACAAAAACTTAATTCTTAGAATTAAAAAAAAATCATAATTTTAATAAAAACTGTCCTCTAATTTACCCAGGTACTTGGTTACTTCTTCTCTTCCTTATTCAAAGACATGACCTCCTGCCTGGACCTTAAATGCTGTCATTCCCTACCGCCAAATTAGAAATCCATTTCTCTTCAAACTCAATGCACTCCCCTTGGGTATTTTTATCTATTCCTCTGGACTCAGTTTCTGACTCATGAATACAAGTCTGTATTTCCTGTCCAAGTATCTCCCATGAACACCGGTTCCATAGACCTGATAGAATTCCATTTAACTCTACCTCAGACAGGTCAGCCTCATCATTTTAAAAATTAAGCTTGTAATCTTCTCCTCCAAGACTCCCTTATCTTGGTAAACGGCATGCATATTCACACCAGAACAGTCCCTCAACCAGGGCACAGAGAGGCATGGCTGTCTGTTTGGGATAAGGAAGCCAGGATTCCAGTGGATGCTTTGCCTCTAATTTTAGGCAGAGGTCTTGTACAAGTCACTGAACATTCTGGAACCTAAACACATAAAATTGGATAGTCTTAATTGAAAGGTGGCCAAGTTTTTAGACCTGACTCTACCACTTTGGATATGACTGAAACAGCTTAGCAGCAGCAGCAGCTACCACTTCCCAGCTATGTGACTTGGACCATTTTGTCATCTGTAAAATGATAATAACAACACAAAGTGTATAAGGTTGTTGAGGAAAAAGGAAACCCTCCCAAACCGAAAGATATATAGATGAATGCATTTTGTAAAATGTATAATGCTACGCAAATACTTGCTTTTATAATTATTATCTCTATTTTTTTTAAAAGCTTTAAGTCAGGTTCTACGGGTGTGGAAAGGAGCAGACCGGAATATCCTGTTGAATACAACAAACAAACTGTCTATGTTATAAAAATCAGGAAGTGGGAAGGTATCTGTTCTCTCTCTCTCTCTTTTTTAATTTAAATATTTTAAAAATAATAATTGTATGTATCTAGGGAGCACAACATAATGCTTCTATATACACATGATACAGAGATTATTATAGTCAAGTTCATTAACAAATACGTTTCCTCACATATTTATCTTTTGTATATTTTTCTGGTGAGAACATCTGAAATCTACTCTTTTAGACAATTTCCAGTATAAAAAACAGTATGATTCACTATAGTCATCATGCTGTACATTAGATCTTAAGACTCTTAAGACTTATTTTTCCGATGTAACTGCAGTCTCTGTTCTGAATGAAAAAACTTGATGAGGTCAGGAATCGTGACTGGCAACTCGAGGCCACAGCCATTCAGGCTGAAAGGAAAGAAATCTTGGGTCTGGACTTTTTTCAGCCCCCACAGTGAAGCTTTGTTTGCACCCAGTTGAATTCTGTACCAGCTCTCTGGGCAAAGATCAGAGGCATTTTTGAAAGTCAAATGTGCAAGGAGAAATCTTCCTGAGCAGAGTAACCCCTTCATCTACCTCCTTCCTCCTCTTTAGGGCTTTCAAAGAGAAAGAGCCATTTCCTTTTCTTATTTCCTTAAAGTCTTTCTTTTCATCTCCAGCACGTCTAACTCTTGTCTCATTATAATTTCACTTATTTCTATAAAAGAAACCTGACAGCTACAGAACATTTGCAGGGGGGGAGTGGAAAGAGGGTGGGGATGTGGGGGAGTGAAGCAGGCAGAAAGAGAAAAAGGGATGTGCTTACAGCTCAGAGTCCTCTGCTAACTCCTTTGGGTGATACTTTTCAGAAAGGCCTGCTTCTCAGCCATATGGCAGCACAGTCCCTTGGCATTATTTTCAGAAGCACCTAGAGCATTAATAGAAAATGGGATGAAATCATCACAGTATAAAAAGCAGAGAAACAGCCTGATTTCCGCTTAAATCAACACTTAGTTCTTTTATAGGGACCCTTAACAAGGATGCTGGACACGGACATTTCCATCTGTGTTCACAGCAACCATGAGGTATGCTCTTGTTAGAGGCAACAAGTCCTGACTCATTCATTCATTCTTTCTTTCACTCACTGATATCTTACCTCACTCCAAAGAGTGAATTGGAGGATGTTATGGACTGTTATGGACTTCCCTGGTGGCTTAGATAGTGAAGAGTGCCTGCACTTCGGGAAAGCTGGGTTCAATCCCTGCGTCAGGAAGATACCCTGGGGAAGGGAATGGCTACTCACTCCAGTATTCTTGCCTGGACAATTCCGTGGACAGAGGATCCTGATGGGCTACAGCCCAAGGGGTCACAAAGAATTGGACACGACTCAGCCACTGACACTTTCACTTTCCCAGTTGGCACTAGTGGTAAAGAACTCGTCAGCCAATGCAGGAGACTAATAGATGTAGGCTCGAACCCTGGGTCAAGAAGATCCCCTGGAGGAGGGCATGGCTACCCACTCCAGTATTCTTGTCTGGAGAACCCCATGGACAGAGGAGCCTGGTGGGCATAGTCCATGGGGTTGCAAAGAGTCAGACAGGACTGAAGCGACTTAGCACAGCACATGGACTGTGTGTCTGTTTCCTTCCCCCAGTTCATATGCTGGAATCTTAACCTCCAGTGTGATGATATTAGGGTAGCACAGACACGCAGTCCATGTGCTTTGCTAAGATGCTTCAGTCGTCTCCAATTCTTTGCAATCCTATGGACTGTAGCCTGCCATTGTAGCCCCTCATGACTGTGATTAGATCATGAACGTTGGAGCCCTCCTGAAAGGGACTAGTCCCCTGATAGAAATGGCCAGAGAGCCAGCTTTTTTCTCCCGTAGTGAGACTACATTGAGAAGCCAGCAGTCTGGGACTGGAAGAGAGCTCTCATCAGAACCCCAGCTTGCTGGTTCCTTCACATCAGACTTCCACCCTTGAGAGTAAGGAGAAATCAAGCTTGTTTATAAGCCCAGTCTATGGTACTTTGTTGTGGAAATCTAAACCAAGCAAAGGGATATAAACGTTGACTGCTTTTTACATACCTATCCACTCGAATTATAGGTTTCTAGTCTGGCAGATTTTGCAAATATTTTGAGAAAATTCGTTATCTTCCTATGGAAACTGAGAGCACAACAAGTTTATAGATTTCATATTTTCCATGATGTACCCACCATTTAGATTCTAGGACTGCACTTGTTACACTTGAATCTTTTTACAGACTTAATAGATTTTAAATTAAACTCCACTGTGTTATGACCTCTGTTTTAGCTCTCCTGGTGGCTCAGATGGTAAAGAATCTGCCTGCAATGCAGGAGACCTGGGTTCAGTCCCTGGATCAGGAAGATCCCCTGGAGAAGGAAATGGCTACCCACTCCTGTATTCTTGCTTGGAGAATTCATGGACAGAAGAGCCTGGCAGGCTACAGTCCATGGGATCACAAAGAGTTGGACACGACTGAATGGCTAACACTTTCTGTCTTGATCATAAAAATTGACATGAAATATGCAGTATAATTTTGAAGTTAAAAAATTGTCACTTACTGATCTATCAAATATTTGGGCAACAGACAACAAGACTAAGCTAGATGATTTTCCTTGTTACTATTACTAATACAGCAAAATACAAGACTTCCTTAAGTTTTGAAGTAAAATAGAAGGAAATGTGTGTTTCTTTCTAATAAAGCATTAACTTAAGACTCATTGTTATAAAAGCTGTAAATTTTACTACCTTCCATAAAGCTTTCTAAAGATAAACTCTCTCAAATAAACCATATATTTACTTTTATAATTTTCATCTCCTTCAAGTTCCTGCTGATCATTTTTAAAAATATACATTTTGGAGTGGGAGAAAGATGGAGTTTGACAGCTACAAAGAGGAAGCTGGCAGTGGTCTCCGTGTGTGGGAATAACTATGGTAATACAAATGCTGTCTCACCCACCTTCAACAGATTGAACAGGAATAATTTGATCCTTTCATACCTTTTAAATTGTTATTCTTTCCAAAAGGAAAAGTCTATGTAGATTCAGGTTCATAACACTTGAAAGTGTTCTCTCTCTCTCTCTTTTTTTTTTCTTCCTAACTTGTCTTTGTGAGTTTTATCTGTACTTTTGTCTCCTCAGTTCTTTTAAGAATCATAATTAGTGTGATTATCATTGCTATGAGAATAATTAGCCATAGTTTTTTGACATCTTAAATTGGGAATATAGAATTTTCAGGCTGTGGGGACTGAAGAGCTAAACTATATTTCTCTTTGAAACTGCAAAGGACTCTGCTGATTGAATTAAGGTACCATGATTTTGAGTTTTTTTTGCAGTTTTTACTTAATGAGGCAGAGGGAAGAAATAAAGCAACTCACATCTTCATGTGAGAAATTGAATGGAAATCTTAATGGGCTAATTGCCTGTTATGACCAATAAATAAAAAGAAGTAAGTGATCAGTATACTGAGATTCAGATTTTTCTGCATCGACTTACTCCATTGCCTTGGATAATGATTGTAATGTTTTAAAACTTCAGACAAGAAAGCTATCAACATGATAGCAGATTTAAACATTTGCTTCTCTCTTTCACCATTTAGAGTGTTCTAATATTTGAATGAAATGAGATTTTTATTCCAACGAAAGATAAATTGAGGAAGCTCTGAAATATCTAGAGGGGTGGCACATTAATTTACATAATCACAGGGTTATATTTTATGTTTACTTTGATAATCTAATGTAGTCAATTTTACTTTCTCCAACACTTAGATTGTTTTTTTATCTGAATCCAAAAACAATCCAGGGACATTGCAAAAATCATCAAACGATGAAGAACATATATAAAGAGAAAATAGAATTTCTCTGAAGGTCTTCCTTCCAGAGATGATTGAAGTTTGCACTGCGATTAGTATCCTCCCATAAATGAGGCCATGCTATACATGATTTATAAACTTTTTATATCCAATAACGAACAGCAGTTTGTAAGTACTGCAGAGTCACTAAAAATAACATGCTTAATCCATCTTAATAAGATGCCATAATTTATTTAACCAGTCTTCTATGGCTGGATATTTAATATTTGCTTTTATGAACAATCTTTAAGAGAATGCATTCTTAACACTGTCTGGGGAATTTCCTGATTATACTCTTAACACGTGACCATAGACTTTCAGAGTCAGATGGGAGTTTAAAGAAGATCTAATCCAATAAGGGTTCAAGAGTTTACAATTTTTGCTCAAAGTTATAGACTTAATTGGGCTTCCCTGGTGGCTCCACTGATAAAGAATCTGCCTGCAATGCAGGAGTCATAAGAGACGTGGGTTCAATGCCTGGGTTGGGAGATTCCCTGGAGGAGGACATGTCAACCCACTTCAATATTCTTGCCTGGAGAATCTCAAGGACAGGGGAGTCTGGCGGGCTACACTCCATGGGATCACAAAGGGTAGGACATGACTGAAGTGACTTACCACCAGACTTAATTAGTGACAGAGCCATAAACAATTTATTTATTAAACATAGAAGATGAGTCTTGTATTGTGACAAGTACTGGGGTAAGCAAAAATGTAAATTTTGAGACAAGAGCCTCTGAATTGCCATGAGGAACCTATCAAAGCAGGAGCAAGTAAGTTGTGAGCCATGTAAAAGTTGTCTAATAATTGTGTGGTTATGAAACTAGACAATCTCAAGTGATATCAGAACTTTCAAAACCTGTCCTAAGTATTAATAGGGCTTCCCTGGTGGCTCAGTTGGTAAAGAATCCACCTATAATGCAAGAGACCCAGGTTTGATCCCTGGGTCAGGAAGATCCCCTGGAGAAGGAAATGGCAACCCACTCCAGTATTCTTACCTGGGACATCCCATGGACTAGGAGCCTGGCTGGCTATAGTCCATGGGATTGCAAAGAGTCAGACATGACATAGTGACTAAACCAAACACCAAGTATTAATACTTTTTCTGCTTAGTCTCTCATTTTTTCCACTCAACTTGACTTCAGCTCTAAGTTATTAGTTTAGAACCAAAGTTCTTTACATGATGTCTTATACAATTATTTATCTTAGTAAATTCTGCTGAACCTTGGCACAAAATTATAACTCTTTGCTGAGAGAATAATGAGCAAATAGAGACTTTAGATGCAATTCAATAAAAATTTGAAGTTGATATTTTTATTGCACAGATTATTAATAAACTGTAAACAGTTTGCCTTTAGAGGTTATACATATGATGATTTACAAAGTAAAATGGAAGCAACCTTGGACTTGGCTAATGGCTGTGGGACTGGTGAAGAAAGGCCAGCTCATGCAAAGTGTGAGGAACAACCACAAAATCAAAGCACTGGTTATGTGGAGACTCCCCTGAGGGGAACAGAAAAAAGAAGTATTTTGAAAGACCATTACAGGGGTGATTCCGGGAACCTGAAAAATGACCTTTTGTTTTTTTTTTTTGGTCAATTATGAAAGCAGGGGAAGTGCTTAGAGTAAAAGTAGATAAATTCACTTTATAAGTGGGAAATCTAATTCCTTATTTTCTTAGTAACTCTAATTCAACTTGTTCACTGGATAAGAATGCTCAGGCTTGGGCCAGTGAGGACAGGATGCCCTGAAAGTCTTTGGCAAGTACACAGATGACATCTTGTTACCTTGTGCAATTCTGAGACTTTTTTTTTTTACCTGTGGTTATCAAAAATTAAAACAAGCATTTGGAATTCATGGAAGTAAACACATATTTAGACTATTTGCTATTTAATAAATATTCACAATCTCTNAATGTGAGGCTTAATTAATACAGTAAGTGTTGAAAGGGATTTTTACTCTTTGCATGTGTGTGCTCTTTTGGTTGGGCTTCTCAACCATCTACAATGCAGGAGAATCCATCTACAATGCAGGAGACACAGGCAGACACAAGTTCAATCCAGGGCCAGGAGGATCTCCTGGAGGAGGACATGGCAACCCACTCCAGTATTCTTGCTTGGAGAATCCCATGGACACAGTAGCCTGGTGGGCTAAAGTCCATAGGGTCACAAAGAGTCAGACATGACTACTGAGCAGGCACACACGCTCTCTTAGTTGGCAAAGAGTTGGTGTCCATTTAATCTTTAAATAAGTAAATCATTGCTAAAATGAATAATTTTTAGAAGTTTGAGAATTGGAAAAATAAACTCAATCTTCGATGAAATTAAGAAGTATTTTAAAAACCTAATATGTGAAAGAAAAATGGACTGAAAAATTGGGAAATGACTTTACAAAGACCCAGCACAGCCATAACTAATTTTTAAAAAGAAGTTTAAGGGGACATAAATTAGGAAAGAATTATTTGAAGATATAGTAGATAAATAGAAAATAAGTTGTCAGGACATAGTAGTGAGATGACCAAGCAACTGCAGATGACAGATTCTCCACACTTATCCTTTCAGAATTTAATTTACTACTCTATTGGAACTTCAAGGAGAATAAAAATTTTCAAGGAATGGGATGTGGGGTTAAACACTTATTGCAACAGGATTTAGTTTAGAATGCTCATAATCTATAGCCACCACAGAGCAATTCTGTAATAACATTTATCAAGCCTTCTTCTAACAAACAGTGAATATTGTGATTTATTTTATTTTTTTTGTCCTAAGTCATTATTCACTTACAGGAAGATAGCATTATACTTCAAGACCAAATATATACTCTACCATGTTCAACTTAAAATGTACAACCAAAGAGAATATTTCTTTTTCTATCTTGTGGGGCAGTTAGTGGGGATTGAAGGTCTAGATATTTATTCAGTGGCAATAAGGCATAATCCTTCAATGGTTTCCCAATGGTCTTGGGATAAAGACTAAAAACCATAGAATAATCTCAAAGTCATATGTAATCTGTCCTACCTCTCTCTCTCTTAGTTAATCTCACGTTACTCTTGCTTTCCTTCTAAGCCAGCAATGTTCTTATTCATGTCAGGAGTCTTTGCTTGTACTGTTCCTTTTATATATCAATTTTAACATCATTCTCAGGGAAGACTTACCAATCTTACTTCCCCATCCCATAGGAGACCACATCAGATCTCGCAATGTATATTTCTAAGCACTTGACATCACTTACCAGAACTAAGTGGTTTGATAAGAAATTAAATGCATTTCTACCCTAATGTGATTAATATCTTCCAGGCCAACCTACTACAGCCCAGTGCAAAAGTTCATGTTTCCTTTGTTGTATCACTTTATTTTTAAAATCTAGCACCAGAGGTGGTGTATAATAGACGTTCAAAGGGAGAAAGAGATAGTCGCTCAGTCACATCCAACTCTTTGCAACCCATGGACTTTGGCCTGGCATGCTCCTTTGTTCATGGGATTTCCCAGGCAACAATAATAGAGTGGGCTGCCCTTCCCTTCTCCAGGGGATCTTCCTTCCCAGGGGCACGAACCCAGGTCTCCTGCATTAGAGGCAGATTGTTTACCATCTGAGCCACCAGGGAAGCCCAGATGTTCAATAATATTTCATAAATGAGTGAATCAATAAAAATCTAACTTTAAGGTTGGAAATTATTAAATAGATAGGCCTGAGGTTTTATAATTATTTCATTATTTGAAAAGAATCATTATCCCTAAGATATGAATTTGATTCACAAAGAAAAGGATCATAGAGTCATACAATTCAAAATAAGAGAAAGTCTCCTCTGCCCATACATTTCTCAAGGCAAGAATACCAGAGCAGATTGTCAATCCCTTCTCCAGGGAATCTTCCTTACCCAGAGATAGAACCTGGGTCTTCTGCATTCCCTGAGCTACCAGGGAAGCCCTCTTTCTTTTATTACAAGAGATAATATCTGATCTTTATATTCAAGACACAAAACTAAGCATTTGAAATATAGTAACATCTTGAAAGTAGTAAAAGTACTACTAATTAATGCAGTTACCTGCCTTTATGGTCTAGCTTGGGCCAACTTTCAAGAAGGTAATAATGGAATTCCAGTTAAGGCACTCTAAAGAATACAATATTTTTTTAAAGAAAGCCAATTACTAAAATCTCAGTGTAATATTGCAATTGATGATACACATGTAAATGACATCTATTACCATAAAACAACCTGTAAAGAAAGCATCTTATTTGTTGATTCTGAAAATGCAAGGCAATTTGTCAAACACAGTGGTTTGAAAATTATTCTGAAATAAAATGGGTTTATGACTTCTCCTACCTAGAGTGCTTAATGATCATTTCTATGAACTTCTACTTTAGTTTTATTTTCTTACAATGTTACATTATTAAATACTATAGAGCAAGAAAGGCAAGAGGAGAGAAAGAATGGAAACACTTCAAGAAGAAATGTATCTCCTCTTGATGCTCAATTTATTCACCCATTATTTCATCTAATACAGAGTATGTGTTAAGGAATATCTAAACCCCTGTTTTTACTATCTGCCTAAGAAATGAAATATTCTTTGCCATGTCAGTGTACAAGGCTGTCATGGTCATCAGTGATTGCAGGCCTTCAATCTGAGTTCCTGAGCCCTTTTTATGGGTACTCAGGAAGGAGAATACCTGCCATCCAACAGCCATCAGGCTGCAGCTACTCCCCACTCCTAAAGGTGATCTTCAAGGAAGCTCAGGATGTGAAAATCATAAGACAATGGCCCCATATGGCTGAGGAGTCCATCGAAGGGATGATTTCAGTGAGCCCAGACTCTTATATCTTCCCATAGAGGAAAGTGCTAAATTCCTTAACTTCGGTTATCTGGTTTTCATTAATTAGTGATACTCTTTTGTTGTTCTGACTATCTGCCTTTGTTGCAAAACTTCTATATAATCTGACTCCTCACCTCCTCAGAACAGTTCTCTCTGAAATGCTGTCTCCCGGGCTTAAAGTCCTAAAAATTCCCATCAAATAAAGTAATTCTCAACTTTTAGGTTATAAATATTTTTGAAATCAACAATATAACTGAAGTTCTCACATATAGCATCACCTTCTACTATGTAATTGAGAGCATATTGTGTAATTAAAACAAAAACAAACAAAAAATGTAAGTAGAAAAATCCTAGTTCAAATGTCAACTATATATACTGATTTTAATCAAGTTTTAGTTTTCTCATTAGTAAAAGATTTCCTACCTCATGAAAAAAAAATTTTTGGCAAATATTAAATAATACATTAAAATACCAGCCATATATTGAATGGAAACACTTTGGAAAACTTTGAGATGATAGTTGTACTTTGAATGTGAAGGGTTATGAATAAGAATTACTGAACCTCTTCTGGTCCCCTAAGTGGTATAATATTATAACATTTTTTTTTTCAGGATTTAAATGTAAAGGTTTTTTTTTTTCAGAGTGTCAGATATAATAATTATGACATTTTTTCAACTTCTTCAATTGCAATTTAAGTTTAATCTGCATTTTTGTTCTATAAATACCATCTTATTTTAAATGAAAGAGGGCATATTATACCCAATTTTCCTGATTTTCTAGGATGCTGGTTTTGAAAGCTGTTCTAAGACTCTGGTCAATAACAGAAGATATGATTTGTCACCAGCTGTGTTCGATAGCTAAAGGCCATTAAAATTCTCCTGCTAAAATTCTTCTTTGGTGTATAAAGTAATACATTTATCAGACTGACGGATATAGATATACTTTATAGATTTCTAAGGAACCAAACAAGGAACATGCATAAATAGAGATTCTTGCAGAAAGACGACTATATAAGAATCAACGAGTGGATATATTTCCAATAGATGCTTGTAATATTCTGATGTCTTCTCTGCCACATTTATTTTGACAAAGGCTTTTAGCTTTTAGAGTTAATGCTTCTCATTGATGTCTAAAATTGACATCAACTTGGAGAAGACAAAGACACGATAAATAGCACATCTGTTTCATAAAGCTGGCTTGATGGATAAAAACTTGAGAAAAGCATAGACTGGATATCTTTATTTAGATATATTAACACACACACATCCTAAGTTTAGGGATCATTAAATTCACAAGTCTGTTTCAGCTCAGCCACTATTCAACTTGGAAAAGTTTTTATATTTGTCATTTATTAAAGCTTATTTTAGTATCTGATAATTGCCTGGATATAAATATCTAAATACAACTGTGTGATTACCAGTCAAATCGATTAAAAAACTCTAACATGACTGGAAGCCTCCAAGAAACAATCAAGATCCATTTGTACGCAAAAGGCATAGTGCAAATAAGACATAGGTCTAGAAACTTTAAGGAAAAACAGTTTTTGAAATTATTATTTTGAAATATCAGATGAAAGTGAGAATGTTAAGGCCTTAATTCTGAGTAATTGCTTTGAATTTTTTTCATTGTGTATGTATTTGTGAGACTTCTACCTGCATGAATCTAAAGCTATTCTTTGTACTTTCAACTGAAAAAAATGTGGAGAAAAGTAAAGTAAATCCTATTCACTTTTATTTGCACTAGAATTCAAATCTACTAGATACCACTTTACAATTATTACTTATCATTGTAACTTAATGCCACTTCCAACATACCCTTAAAAAAAGGAAAAAAGAAAGAAAGAAGGAAGAATAATGAACCAGTAAAGCTGATTTAGTTGTAAGTGGAGCTGCCTGGAAAGCAAAATGCTCTTAAGAGTCCATTGTTATTCTGCATTAATTTAGCATCTATTAAATAGAAAGTATTTGGGGTTTGCTTTCATATTTTAAATGTTGGGAGATATTTTCAGACATTGACTTTATGGAACTCTCTTCTAACCTTACTGTATTTACAAGTCCAATAATAATGTTAATATTTACAAAAAAGTTTAACAATTTAAGGTAAAAATTTGGAATTGCTTCATGTAAACCTAGACAAAAATTTTAAATGTATGAGAATTGTATGGCAAAGAAAAATTATATGTGAGATTATAAAAATTAGCAATGAAAGCAACTTTTAGTATGTTGAAAGTGTGAGAGACTTTTTAGTATGTAAGAGTGTGAAAGACCTTGGAAAGGGCCTTAAAAATCACTCTTTTGTCTTGAAAGAGTACCTCATTAAAATTTTCCCGTCCAAAGAAGGAGCAACATATTCTTCAGTAAACCTACACACTTCAAAACCCTATAGAAAATTATTTTTTCAAAATGTTACATAAAAACAGAGGGAAAAAAGTTTGAACTTGGCTTTATATAATTTTTTTTAATGTATATGCAAGTGCTCATTTTAAAAAAGAGTGGATGACTGGATTGTGGCTATTGTAATTTCAAAGTAAAATATGTCCAGATGTTATATCTCTAGAATTTCAATAGTTTTCTGGTTATATCAATATTCAAACTCAATAAAATAGTAAATAAGATAATTAGCATTGGTCAGAAACCCAAGTTGAACTGGCTTTAAAATAACAGAGAAAAATTTATGTTCTAAACCAGATGAAGTTACAGACCATAATTCACCTTCTCACCAGAGACAACTAAGGAAAAAAAAAACAGCAAAATATAAGAAAAAATCATTTAAAAGAAATAGGACATCAGGCAACAGAGGGCAATGATTTATGAGAGACAAGAAACAAATGAGATGAGCTCTTACATTCACCAGTTTATCACCAACTGACAGTTTCCAAGGCACCAGCATAAGATGGGGAACCACAGCAGTGCCCAGATATCTGTTTGTGATGGAATAAATATTGAATTCTGATCAGGAAAGATACCTAAAATTTACAGGACAAAGAGAGAGAGAGCTACACACAGAAAGAGATCTCTAAAGATCTGTAGAGGATCTCCCTTAAGTCTTCAGGTAAATACTGATCAGTGAATGCATGTGGGAAAGTACCATTAAAAGGATTAGAAGAACAAACTCCAAGGGTTCAAATCTGGCTGAAAATAATTCCTTTTCCTACAAAGACAGAGTAATTCAGAGGGTATCACATAGAGCATGCAGAAAAGCTTTGCTTCAGTAGTGGATCGAAGTTAACCCTAGATAACTACTTCTTTGTTCCACACCTGAAAATGCAAGACCTAAAAAGATCAATTTCCTAACAACTTAGCCAAATCTCCCTAAAAATTCTCAAAAATATTTATAGGAAAGCAAAAATGTCAGGACATAATAAGTAAAATCCAATACAAAACTTCTAAACAGACAAAGGAACAGAAATATTTTTCATAATTAACAGAAATGACAATCTGCAAAAATCATACCAGAAATGGAACAGATGATAGGTTAAGTAGATAAAAGATATCAAAATAGTTATTATAACTGTGTATAAATATGGTCAAAAAACTAGGAGAATGATTGAGGATGTTATATAGAGGAGTAAAAGATAAGAGAGAGAAAAGACCCAAATGAGACTTTTAGAGATGAAAACCACAATGTATGAGGTAAAAAATACACAAAAGGGCTTAACAGTTTAACAGTATTTTATACAGTGCCATAGATTATATTAGTAAATTTGAAGATATAGCAATAAAAACCATACAAATGAAATACAGAGGGGAAAAAAGAGGTAAAAAGTAAACAGAATATCNTTTTAGAGATGAAAACCACAATGTATGAGGTAAAAAATACACAAAAGGGCTTAACAGTTTAACAGTATTTTATACAGTGCCATAGATTATATTAGTAAATTTGAAGATATAGCAATAAAAACCATACAAATGAAATACAGAGGGGAAAAAAGAGGTAAAAAGTAAACAGAATATCATGATTTCTGAGAAAACTTCAAACAGCTTAATTGGAGTCTGTAAAGGAAAAATATGTTAAGAAATAATGTCCCAAATATCCAAGTTTAACAAAAACAATTATCACACATATGTTCCAAAAGATGAATATCATAATAGCAGCAGACTTCTCCTCAGAAACAATGCCTGTCAATTGACAGTGGAGCAAAAAATTCAAAGAACTAAAAGGATTAAATTAAACAGAAACATTCTCAGCATAGATTTCTACACCCAATGGAAATATTTTTTAGAACTAAAGACAAGATACGTTCTTTCAACACATAGCAACACTGAGTGGGTTCCAAAGTATAGCAGAAGTACACTGAAAGGTCAAAGAGAGAGGGAAAATTATATAAGGTAAAATTATAGACCTATACACAGGAATGAATAGCACCAGAATTGTCAATAACATGGGTAAATATTAAAGACCATATTTATAACTACTTAATGCCAGGAGAAATATCAATCACCTCAGATATGCAGATGACACCACCCTTATGGCAGAAAGTGAAGAGNTGGTTTCATGGTGCTAGATCCTCAGCTCTTGCGTAAAGCCTTTAACTTCTCCATCAGTTTTGAATGAGATCCTTGCCAAGTAGAGTAATCTTGGTTGTATATTTTTCCCTTTCAGTACTTGAAGTATATCCTCCCATTCCCTTGACTTGCAGAGTTTCTGCAAAGATCAGCTGTTAATTGTATGAAAATGATTAACAGATTTCCTTTGTGTGTTACTTTTCCCTTGCTGCTTTTAGATTTCTTTCTTTGTATTTAATCTTCGTTAGATTGATTGGTATGTGTCTTGGCGTGTTTCTCTTTGGGTTACCCTGTTTGAGGAGGACTTTGCTTCTCGGATTTGATCGGCTGTTTTCTTTTCCATGCTAGGGAGGTTTTTAACTGTAATCTCTCCAGTTTTCTTGGATTCTTTCTTTTTCCCTTCTTCTTCTGGGACACCTATAATTTGAATGTTGGTGTGTTTAATATTATCACAGAGGTTTATGAGACTATCTTCAATTCTTTTCATTCTTTTTTCTTTATTCTGCTCTTCAGTAGTTATTTCCAATATTCTGCCTTCCAGCTCATTTATCTGTTCTTCTGCCTGTTACTCTGCTATTGATTCCTTTTAGAGTGTTTTTAATTGCATTAATTGCGTTGTTTCTTTCTGTTTATTCTTTTTTTTCTAGGTCTTTGTTAATGTGTTAATTGATTCTTAGATTTTCTCCATTCTGTTTTCGAAGTTTTGGACCATCTTGGCTATCATTACTCTGAATTCTTTTTCAGGTAGCTTGCCTNTCCTAGTGTGATTAGATTGACTAGTTTTCTGTGAGAATGGTTTCAGTGTGTCTGCCCTCTGATCCCCTCTGTGGAAGAAACTTAAAATGCATATTCCTAAGTGAAAGAAGCCATCTGAAAACATTGTATGAATCCAATTAAAATTTCAGTGATTTTTAGGGGCAATAAGGAAGGAGGGAAAAATAGGCAGAACAAAATATTTTCAGGACAGTTGAACTATTCTGTATGATACTACAATGGTGGATACATGTTAATATACATCTGAAAAAACTCATAGAATGTGCAATATCACAGAATTTAGAAAACCCATAGGACAAGCCAAGGTAAACTATGGACTATGGATGGTAGTGATGTATCAATATAGGTTCATTGATTGTAACAACAATACTACTTCTGGTGCAGTATGTTGAAAATGTGTTGGGTTGTAGGTTTGGAGAGGCAAAGTCTACAGGAACTCTGATCAAAATTTTTATGCACCTAAAACTGCTCTAAAAAGCAAAGTCTATTAAAAACAAAAAATAAAAAACAGAGTATGTACTAACACAAATTTAATAACTGTCTGATGCATAAGTAAATGTATGACAAGACTAGTTCAAAGAATAGGAAGACAGAAAGAGAAGTACATTTTCAAAGGATTATCATATGTGAAGTGATTATAATGTCACTTGAATGTGCAATATGATAAGTAAATGACATATAATACAAATCCAAAAGTAACTGCTAAAACAACACAACAAATAATTATACCTCAGTTGGCAGCAAGTGAAATCAAATGCAATTATGAGAAATACTTGATTAAAAGAAAGCCAGAAAAAAGAGAGGAAAATGGGGAAATTTTTTAAGCAAATAAACTTGAATCTAACTTTGTCAATAATGATAATGTATGTTATTGTCTGGATATCCCAGTTAAAAGGCAGATATGATCACTTTGCCTAAAGAGCAAGACACTGTTTAAAACAGATGTCACATAAGGATAAAAATAGGTTAAACTTAAAAGAGTAAGAAAAATATATACCAGAAAATCACCAATAAAAAGAAAGAAGGAATGGCTCTACTAATATCAGAGGAAGTATATTTCAGAGTAAAAAATATTACTAAGGAGAAACATGACCATTTCAAAATGAGAATGGAGTCAGTTCATCCAGAGGACACAACAGTCATACATAATCATGCACCTGATCACATAAGTGAAGGGAAAATGGATAGAACTGCAAGGGGAAATGAGCAATCCACAATTGTACTAAGGAATTTTAATAACCTAGTCTTTGTCTATGGGATCCCAAAGAGTAGGACTTGACTGAGCAACTGAGCATGCATGCATGCACATAGCCTTAATTATCAATATAAGTATACAGCCATAAATAAGCATATGAAAGGTGTGAAAAATATTCAATTAAGTTGACTTAGTTGATGTTTTAGAATATTCCATCCAAAAATAAGATCCCATGAATACAAGAGTCAATGTACTTTTCCAAATGTATGTGGAACACAGTTGTTTTTCAGTTGGTAAGTCACATCTGACTTTTTGTGACCCCCCATACACTGTAGCACACCAGGCTCCTCTGTGTTTCACTGTCTCCTGGAGTTTGCTCAAATTCATGTCCATTGAGTCAGTTGTGCTATCTAATCATCTCATCCTCTGTCACCCTCTTTTCCTTTTGCTTTCAATCTTTCCCAGCATCAGGGTCTTTTCCAATGAGTCGACTCATTTGTAGAACATTAACTAAAACCAAAACAATCTGGCCCATGAGAGAAGTCACCATAAATGTAAAAGTAATAAAATCATAAAATATGCCATCTGGCTACAATAAAATTAAATTAGAAATACATAACAGAAAGTAAACTTGAACATTGAAATGTTTGGAAGCTAAATCACTTTCTTCTAAATAATTTAGAAAAAAAAATCAAAATGGAAAATAGAAAATATTTCAAAGGTAACAAACTGAACCAAAACATATTTTGTAAAAAAAAACAAAAAATTTCAAAGCAATAGCCTTAGAATCTACCTGAAGGCAAATTAGAAACAAGTAAAGATAAATTACATCTCAATAAGGAGAAGAAAGAAATAGTAAATATCAGGACAAAAGTCAATTAAATAGAAAAAAATAAAAGAGAAAATAAGTGGGAAAAAGCTGCTTTTTTTATAAATTCAATATAAATAATCAGCTTCTAGATGGGAAGCACAGAGAGAACAAATAAATTATCAGTATCAGGAGTGAGAGTGTTGATATCACAACAAAGTCAATAACACCAAAAGATAAGGTGAAATATTATAGATTATTTTATGTAACTACTTTGGCAATGTAGATGAAAAAAAAAATCATTGAAAGTCTTAAACTACAAAGGCTCAAACAAGAATAGACAAATATACACAGTAGCCCATGTGGATTAAAGGAGTTAATCTGTAGTTCAAAACCTTCCCCCCAAAATTCAGACTCAGATAATTTCACATGTGAATTCTACTGAATTTCCAGGAAAAATAATACAAATTCTACACAACAGCCCTGATGAAGCCAGCATTACTCCAATACAAAAATCAGACAATTACATGCCAAGAAAAGAAATTACAGGTCAATATTTCTCATAAACTAGATGCAAAAATTATAAACAAAACCATAATATATCTAATCCAACAATACATATGAAAACAATAGTATATATTAGGACAAATTGTGTGTCTATCCCCAAAATCCAAGTTTGAAACAACACTCAAAAATCTATCACTGGATTCAGCATATTAACATATAATTGAATGGTGAATTTTTGCAGAAGCTAATGCCTGTGGCCAGCAATTTGTCATATAAGTGATTATTGAAACACTCTGGTTAATGTTTGGTTACAAAAGATGTATTCATACCTCTCTGATCAATAAGTTATTAATATATTATGAAATAAAACCCATATATCTGTTGACTAAAAAACGATGCACAACTTGAGAGTTGCAAGTTAAGTTTTCTTTGGGGCAAAATGAGATCTCCAGTCCCAGAGACAGCATCTCAGATAGCTTTGAGAGACTGCTCCAAAGCAGCAGTGGGAGTTCAATATATAAGGTTTTCATGAAGGGGGAGTTCAATACTATGAAGCAATCATTTTACAAAAGGTTTTTTGCAAGTCGTGAAGATCTGATGTCACTATGAATGGATTTAGTGTTTCTCTAGATATGAGGTGATGCAAGGATTGAAATAATAAAATCTGTTCCTAAAAGCATTCAACTATCTAAATACCTGTCCCACCAGATTCCCTGTAGCACAGAGTACCTCACTCCACCCTGAACTCCCTCAGGAGTTGTCGAAGGTCAACAGCTATAGCAGCATGGGGCTTAATGTCCTGTTAAGATGGTAAATGTCTTTGTTTAGTCCTTGGCAATGCTCTTAAGTAAGTAAGTGAAGTCACTCAGTCATGTCCAACTCTGCAACCTNCAGGAGTTGTCGAAGGTCAACAGCTATAGCAGCATGGGGCTTAATGTCCTGTTAAGATGGTAAATGTCTTTGTTTAGTCCTTGGCAATGCTCTTAAGTAAGTAAGTGAAGTCACTCAGTCATGTCCAACTCTGCAACCTCCTGGACTGTAGCCCACCAGGCTCCTCCTTCCATGGAATTTTCTAGGCAAGAGTACTGGAGTGGGTTGCCATTTCCTTCTCCAGGGGATCTTCCCAAACTGGGGTTCAACCCTGGGTTTTCTGCATTGCAGGCAGACACTTTACTGTCTGAGCCACAAGGGAATCCCCTGGCAATGTTCTTGGTAAGTGCCAATTTCTAGCTGACATAGCCCCCTTGCGGGCATAAATCCAACCATACTTTTGGGTGCATTTCATGACCATTTTGTCACACGTTGCTGGGAAGGCTCATTCCCAGTTCTGAAGAAGGTTTTTGTTGATAGGCCACTCAATGTGTTATTTATTAATGGACTAGGTCTTAAAAGTCAAAGATCTCTGGATACCTGTCTTCTAGTTATGATCCAGAAAAGTATTCCCTTTTGTTGCATCTTCCTATAACTAGAGTTACACTATTACAATCATTGATAATATATTGAGCTATATATTTGATCAACTGCTTTAAGTCTAGTCATCATTATTTTTGTTCGAGGCTCAGTTTATACACTTGGTGATATGGGCAAAATACAAATAGTATAGTTAATATTATTAATGGAATTAAAAGTAAATATTTTAGCCATGAGTCTCCCACACTAAACCAGTTTTTCAAAAGATCATGAAGACTAGGGACTGGAGAAGGCAATGGCACCCTACTCCAGTACTCTTGCCTGGAAAATCCCATGGACGGAGGAGCCTGGTAGGCTGCAGTCCATGGGGTCACAAAGCACTGGACATGACTGAATGACTTCCCTTTCACTTTTCACTTTCATGCACTGGAGAAGGAAATGGCAACCCACTCTAGTGTTCTTGCCTGGAGAATCTCAGGGACAGGGGAGCCTGGTGGGCTTCCATCTATGGGGTGGCACAGAGTCAGACATGACTGAAGCGATGCAGCAGCAACAGCGAGACTAGGGAATGGGTCACTTAAAGTGGAAATCTGATTTTTCATATGATTCATCAAACGTGTTACATTAAAGGATTTTCAGGAATGAAAATATAGCATTCACTTTAAATTGTAGCTCAGATATCTCCCTGAGATGCTGTAAGGTGACAAGGGCCTTGCCATTGTGTAGCACTGCCTTTCTCATCATAGAGATCTCAGAATTCAATAGGCTAATAGCCCAGTTACTATCATGTAAACTTATGAAATTTAAGGCTTCAATATGGCCAGTTACATCCCCTAAGCCCATTGAGGTCACACACACACACACACACACACACACACACACACACACACACACAGCTGCTAAATGGTCGTACCAGTAGAATACAGATCTTTGACCCATTGGGATCATACCAATGGTAGATTGGTTAGGGTTACTTCTAATTTGTTAACATGTATGACCTTAAATTCATGGGGCTTTCAGGCTACACCTTCATATCCATTCCTGTAGATGTCAGGGCCATAAATTAGTGCCACAAATCCACTGAGTTCCATACCAATCACTCTCTCTGAGGGTGATAATAGGCATAGTTCATAAAGGACCCAGCCTTGTCTCATAATTATCAGGTCGACCATTTTTAGTATGATTTAACCATTCCCAACATAGAGGAGCATTTAAACTTAAATAAAAATAGCCTGGTATTGACCATGTAGATCTACCCCGTAATTGTGGGAGTTTTCCTTTTAATAGCTGACAGGTTAATTTTTTATTGAGACTTAGCTCATCATTCCAATTGAGTTTGAATGACTCTATGAGAAAACTTAAATCTATGGCCAGCATCAGAGCAAGTATTGTTAATTGGCCAGGTAAGAGGATCCCATCTAGTAATAGAACAATACTGAACATTCATCTGAAATAAATTTACTAGAGGGTATCCAGTTAGAGCCCTAGAGATCAGAAATCCCCCAAGGTAACCCAGAAGTACTAGACACAGGTAATTGGCCACAACCAAACAATTGGATTGAGTTTTAAGCCAGCATAGAATCATGTCCATGATAGAAAACATTTGATTGACAGACATAGATCCAACGAATCAAGAAAACATTATAAATAATTATGCAAGTCAGATCAGCATCTTGGGCAAGCTGTCTGCTTCTGATATTGTCTCCTTCTCATCCTAGTGTAGTAGAGTTTCCTGGGTTTGAGCATTGTTTTAAGGTGAGTTTGAAGTCAGCAAGCCACTCTAGAGACCAGTCCAGCTTAGGGGCCTTTGGAAGTGGGAGTTAACCCAAGGGTCAATTTCCTTTCAGGTTCACTGGGTATGACCTAGTTAAGAGTACTTGATAGAAAGGATCTTCCCATGGAATCTTCCAGGTGAGAATACTGAAGTGGGTTATCACTCCCTCCTTTAGGGGATTTTCCTGACCCAGGGATCGAACCCACGTCTCCTGCACCTCCTGCATTGCCAGGAGGATTCTTTACCACTGTGACACCTGGAAGCCCCATGAATTGGATTAATGCCCTTACAAAAGAGATTCTGGAGAGCTCCTTCACTCTTTCTGGCCTTCGTTATAGTCCAACTCTCACATCCATACATGACCACAGGAAAAATCATAGCCTTGATTAGGCGGACCTTAGTCGGCAAAGTAATGTCTCTGCTTTTGAATATGCTATCTAGGTTGGTCATAACTTTTCTTCCAAGGAGTAAGCGTCTTCTAATTTCGTGGCTGCAGTCACCATCTGCAGTGATTTTGGAGCCCCAAAATATAAAGTCTGACACTGTTTCCCCATCTATTTCCCATGAAGTGATGGGACCGGATGCCAGGATCTTCATTTTCTGAATGTTGAGCTTTAAGCCAACTTTTTCGCTCTCCTCTTTCACTTTCATCAAGAGGCTTTTTAGCTCCTCTTCACTTTCTGCTTTAAGGGTGGTGTCATCTGCAT
>SJYV01026549.1:364129-407683 GCA_006410875.1 Neotragus pygmaeus | reverse complement strand
TTAAATTCCCCCATTCCAGTCCATTTTAGTTTGCTGATTCCTAGAATGTCGATGTTCACCCTTGCCATCTCTTGTTTGACCACTTCCAATTTGCCTTGATTCATGGACCTGACATTCTAGGTTCCTATGCAATATTGCTCTTTACAGCACTGGATTTTTCTTCTATCACCAGTCACATCCACAATTGGGTATTGTTTTTGCTTTGGCTCCATCCCATTTCTCCACTGATCTCCAGAAGCAAAATGGGCACCTAATGACCTGGGTAGTTCCTGTTTTGGCATCCTATCATTTTGCCTTTTCATACTATTCATGGGGTTCTCAAGGCAAGAATACTGAGGTGGCTTGCCATTCCCTTCTCCAGTGGACCACATTCTGTCAGACCTCTCCACCATGACCCGCCCATCTTGGGTTCCCCCGCAGGCATGGCTTGGTTTCTTTGAGTTAGACAAGGCTGTGGTCCTAGTATGATTAGATTGACTAGTTTTCTGTGAGTATGGTTTCAGTGTGTATGCCCTCTGATGCCCCCTAGTGGTTACCAAAGAAAAGCTGCAGTGGACTGCCGGGAGCCTGCATGAGGAACTCTGTCCATGGCAAAGGTCATGAGGAAGGAGGCTTGGCATATGCAAAGGCGTGATCAAGCCTCAGGAAACCCCCTGTTCCAGAGCATCTACCCCCAAAACCAGAGTCTAATTACTTTACTGTTTCATGCTCTCACCTACACCTCTGACTTTATGGGGGGCTGTCCCCCATAACTATTTCTGTTGGAGAAGGAGTTAACTTGCAGCTCCAGAAAAAAAAAGGGGGCGATAGTTTAAGTATAGCTCTCCCCAATCAGATTTTACAACATGCTCTCTTTGTAATACAAAATGCAAAGCCATTGGTGAAATGGAAGGACCTCATCTCCAGACAACGGAAAGGTCCCGACCCATTCCAGTGGTTGAGGCTGTGCTTGTATTTTTCCATAGGATGCATATTCGCCAATTTGTATCCCAGACAGACTGATCCCCCATTGCTTCGAAGGGCACTCCTCGACCCCTGCCACCACCACTTCAGGGAACAGCCGCCCCCTGGGAGCTGTGGGTGGGGCCAGCCTGGCTGCCAGAGTCTGCACTCACTTGTCCACAGGCAGGAGAGGGAAGATAAACATGGAGATCCCGGCGGGACTGACAGCTCCTGCAGCACGAACTCTGACCAGAAAATGATTCTATTTACTCTATTTTAGCTTGTCTACCCTCTCCTTATGTTTTTCCTCTTTGTTAACGATTCTGGAAAACTTAATGGTCATATGAATTACACAGGTGGACTTAATGTAGTGTCTTGTAAACAATGTATGCTCTCATCTTAAGATTTAATGTGATCAAGATGGTTAGTGGGCTTACTAATTTTAGGGAATTCAGCTTTAATTACAACAACTATTACTGTTACTGTTACTATGGCAGCAATTCATTGGCTCAACAAGTGCAAATGCCCAATATATTGAAAAACCATATTCTAGGTGTTTCGAATAGCTCAGATATTAGTTTAGACTTAGGGAAACATCACAATCAGATACAGATTGGAAAACTCTCGATTTGATTTGACTGCCACTGGAGCCGCTAGTGACTTTCCCCACACCATCTCTAACCTTATTTCTGGAAAAAACATTCTGTCTAATATCTTCTCTAATTTTAGTTCTTATAATCATTCTTCCTTGTATTGTCAGGATTCTTCAGCAGAGCATTCGGAAACTCTCAACTGAGCTGCACCTGATTATTTTAAACAACAAAAAAGGGGGAGATGCTGGGAGCCAAAATGAGGAACTCCGCCCATGGCAAAGGTCATGAGGAAGGAGGCTTGGCAAATGCAAAGGCGTGATCAAGCCNGCTTTGTTCATAGTGATGCTTCCTAAGGCCCACTTGCCTTCACATTCTAGGATGTCTGGCTCTAGGTGAGTGATCACACCATCGTGATTATCTGGGTTGTGAAGCTCTTTTTTTGTACAGTTCTTCTGTGTATTCTTGCCACCTCTTCTTAATATCTTCTGCTTCTGTTTGGTCGATACCATTTCTGTCCCTTATCGAGCCCTTCTTTGCATGAAAATGTTCCGTTGGTATCTCTAATTTTGTTGAAGAGATCTCTAGTATTTCTCATTCTATTGTTTTCCTTTATTTCTTTGCATTGGTTGCTGAGGAAAGCTTTCTTATCTTTCCTTGCTATTCTTTGGAATTCTGCAATCAAATGGGTATATCTTTCCTTTTCTTTGCTTTTGCCTTCCCTTCTTTTCACAGCTGTTTGTAATTCCTCCTCAGATAGTCATTTTGCTTTTTTGCATTTCTTTATCTTAGGGATGTTCTTGATTCCTGTCTCCTGTACAATGTCATGAACCTCCATCCATAGTTCATCAGGCATTCTGTCTATCAGATCTGGTCTCTTAAATATATTTCTCACTTCCACTGTATAGTCATAAGGGATTTAATTTAGGTCATATCTGAATGGTCTTTTGGTTTTCTCCACTTTCTTCAATTTAAGTCTGAATTTGGCAATAAGGAGTTCATGATCTGAGCCACAGNTTCCACTGTATAGTCATAAGGGATTTAATTTAGGTCATATCTGAATGGTCTTTTGGTTTTCTCCACTTTCTTCAATTTAAGTCTGAATTTGGCAATAAGGAGTTCATGATCTGAGCCACAGTCAGCTCCCAATCTTGTTCACTTCTTTTGAATTCTTGATAATGTGAACAACAGAGTTCACTTCTTTTGAATTCTTTATAATGTCAGAAAAAAATTTTGCTGACTCTGCCTGTTACTTATTTTAAACTTGTTGGACATTTTCATCCTCAATTGCAGTCTAGCATCTGTGAGAGAGCATCACAGTATTTTTGAAATTATTGTGCTTGATATTGCAAATCTATAAGTTTTACCTCACCCATTTACTTTCTTTTTCTTTTTGACATTTGTAAATATAACAAGAGGAAGAGACATTAACAGTCTGCCAGGATTCCTAAAGAGGAATCTTCCCATCTATGTGAAACAATAACAATTTATGTGAAACAATCTTCACATCTATGTGGGTATACCAAAGAAATGAAACTTTACATGGAGTAGGAAAGATTCCCCCCTGAAGTAGGAAATGTCAGCCCACACCAGTGTTCTTGCCTGGAGAATTTCATGGACAGAGGAACCTTGAGGGTTACAGTCCATAGTGTTGCAAAGAGACAGACACGGCTAACAGAATAAAACACACACACTTGATCTATAAGCAGGAAGATGGGAAATTAGGTGGTGAATAACATAGTTTTTGTACTAATTTTGACATGACATTATTTGCATAACTAGCACCTGTTTTACAGAATTTTTCATGTTCTTTCATTTACCTTTCATTTTCCATATTTATTCATTGATACACACATGCACAAACTGCATGGGAAGTTTTTTGTTGTCATTGTTCAGTTGCTAAGTCATGTCTGACTCTTTGCGACAAGATAGACTGCAACCTGCCTTCCCTGTCCTTCACTATCTCCCAGAGCTTGCTCAAACTCATGTCCATTGAGTCGATGATGCCATTTAGCCATCTCATCCTTTCTTGGCCACTTCTCCTCCTGCCGTCAGTCCTTCCCAGCATCAGGGTCTTTTCCAGTGAGTCAGCTCTTCACATCAGGTGGCCAAAGTATTGGNTCAAACTCATGTCCATTGAGTCGATGATGCCATTTAGCCATCTCATCCTTTCTTGGCCACTTCTCCTCCTGCCGTCAGTCCTTCCCAGCATCAGGGTCTTTTCCAGTGAGTCAGCTCTTCACATCAGGTGGCCAAAGTATTGGAACTTCACTTTCAACTTTAGTCCTTCCAATGAATATCCAGGGTTGATTTTCTTTAGGATTGACTGGTTTACATGGAAAGTATAGTTCATTTCTATTATCAATATTTTACTGACTTTATAAGAGTCAATGTCTTTAACCCCTTTTGAATCTGTATCTCAAATAGCAGAATAACCTCTAGAGGAAAAGAAGAATGAGGAATTAAAAATTCTCAGAGAGAGTTAATGGGGAGCAGGAAAGATTTACAAAGCAGGTGGCTCCCTAGCTAAAGGTAACAGGAGGAATTAGCCAAGCAAATAGGAAGAAAGAAGGACTGAGGGGAGGATGGAGGAATATATTAAGTACAGGGGAGCCAACTGGTTCAAGGCAAAAAGGCATGAACAGTGACAACCTGCCAGAGGGGAAAATTTGGGGATTGATTATAGATGCAGTAGCAGGATTGACAGGTGAGATTGGAAAGCAATTATAAGGAGTTTAGATTCAGAGCACAGCTTCATCTTAGAAGTCCCAACACTACTTTTCTATCTGTCTAATGTTCACATATATTTTAGCAATTGACGTTCCTCTGGACTTAAAATCCATTCTCTGAGTGTCTGTATTTTTGGGTTCATACTTCCAGTGTAACATAACAGAAAAAAAGTTTCACCCAGAGTATGTTGAATCTGACCTGTTATTGATTAAATGACTTGCCCTTAAGATCTTTTCATGTCTCTAAGTCTAGAAATACTTCACTCCTTAAAGCTCCTGCATAGTTTTTCATAATGTGTGTTCATTTCCACAAAATTTCACTTACTTTGCATTTTTGCAAATGTTTATTTACAACTCAGTATTTAAAAAATTTTTTTCTTGCATTTCCTTACTAATTAGTTAGGTTGAAAATTATTTGGGGATATTTTATTACCTCATCTGTTTTTTTGCCTTTATATATATTTATCATATTTTGTACTGTCAGTGTTTATTAATTAGTATTCCTTTTACATTTAATTAAACAATATACATTTATTAATTTATATATCTACAATATTTTACCTCTGTTTTATATGTTGTAATATTTTCTTCTATCCTGTTCCTTGTATTTTATTGTACTATAGCATATTTTTTTTCAAAGCTGTTTATATCTAATACCATCAAAACTATCAGATTGCTTAGAGATGACTAGAAATGAAAAAACTGTATTTTTTCCTTATGAATTTCAAGTTGTAGATGTCCCATATTTTATTCATAATGATTTCATAGTTATATTTTTCTTCTTTAGTTTTACATTTAGGTATAACTGAAATTTATCTTTAAAAAAGCATAAAATTAGAACTTTATCACCCACTGAGTGGAAGAGGGAATGCATATGGATCATTCTGTTGCTTGGAGAAATTCAGCTCTGCAGAAACTCTTTGGTTCTTGTGGTGATAGGAGGAGAGACCAAAAAGATTAATATTAAATGAGGGGCAAAACTAACAATAGCAAAGGAAGGATTTATGTAAGAAAAAGAAACAAAACGACTTCCACAATCTCATTTAATGGCCTAACTTGCTAGAGAACAAAATATCCAATGTTTGTGACACATGGCACAATGGAAACTCGGACTTTAGAGGAGTTGAGCAAACATTCTAGCTCATGGGCACAAGGAATTGGAGTAAGTAACCACCACTGGGGCCAGCATGCTATCAAGAGAACATGCTCTGAGTCGAACTCCTTAAGAAGTTATTTTTCCAAAATGACTGGAAAGTTAATAATACTTTTTATGAGATTTGACTTTAGAATCCTTCCAGGAAAATAAATGGCTTAACTGGAAACAAAAGATAAGTAAGATAAGTACCTAGTTTTTTAACTCTAAAAAAATTATAAATACTGTGTTTTCTATTCCAAGTGTAAGTCTGACTACTAAGCAGATAATTCAAAAAAGGATTTTTTTTTTTTTTTTTGGTTTCTGGCCCAACTGAAAATTAATAGGACAAAGCAGCAGAAAGGGAATGGAATTTTGATCTCATTTTACACAGGTTTGGCATAATTACTTGGATATTCCCTTCACTTCCGTGTCCTTTAGTTTTTCTTGGCTACAACATCCATTAGGATGGCTACTATAAGGAAAAAAACAAAAACAAAAAACCCCACTTACATCAGTGAACAGATAATACAGACAGAAAATCAACAAACCAACAGTGGTCATAAATGACCCGACAGACCAGATAGACATCTCCTGGTCAGGAAGATGCCTTGGAGAAGGAAATGGCAACCCATTCCAGCGTTCTTGCCTGGGAATTCCCACGTGAAGGAACGTTAAAGGGCTCAAAAGAGCCTGGAGTTAAAACTCCCCTCCGGGTCCTCACTACCATTGTATGCAAAACAAAGAACTCTCTCACCTGAAGAAAAGAATGGACATTAAGGTTGATTTTGCCCAACTCCCAGCTGGTTCCAGCCTCTGGACAATCTCTAGAATTCCTTGCACCAGCCATTAAAGAGATAATTGATCCGAACAACCTTGAAGAAGAACAGGCCCCCTTAAGACAGTAGATTTCCACACACATGCCTGTATATACTTACTCTTTTCTCGCTAATCTGACTGCTGCCCCTTCTCACCTCATTAAAGGCAATCTGTTCCTGTAAAGTGCGGGTCTCATTCTTTTTCCAAACCTTACCTTCTCTAACTCCCTTACCCTACACCATGGATACAACAGCCGGGTGGGCGATGGTGGGCAATGGAAAATCACAGAAAAGTCAGACTAAACAACAACAACAACAACAACAACAACAACAACAACAACAACGAACTTTCCATCCAAAAACAGCAGAACACACATTCTTTTCAAGTTTGCATGGAACTTTCCTCAGCATGAATCATGTGCTGGGCCACAAAACAAGTCCTAACAAAATTAAGAGAACAGAAACTATCTGAAGCATTTTTTTTTTCCCAACCACTATGGTACGAAGCTAGAAAATCAATTACAGAAAGAAAAATGGGAAGAACAATAACACATGGAGACCAAACAACATGCTACTAAAACAAAAATAGGTCAGTGAAGAAATCAAAGAGGAAATCAGAAAATACATCAAGACAAATGAAAATAGCGAGACAACATTCCAAATCTATGGAATGCAGCAAAAGCAGTTCTGAGTGGGAAGTGTGCAGTGATACAGGCTACAAGCAAAACCTCAAACACTCTAACCTAACCATCTAAAGAAATTAGGTGAAAAAAAAAAAAAAAAAAAGAACAAGCTAAGCCAAAAGTCAGCAGAAAGAAGAACATAATAAATATGAGAGGGGATTTTAAAAAGAGGCAAAAAATTAGAAAAAATCAATAAAAATAAGAGCTGATTTTTAAAAAAGATAAGCAAAATTGATGAACTTTTAGTCAGGCTAATCAAGCAAAAACCAAGAGGACTCAAGTAAACAATGTAGTTTCCTCAGAAAACTAAATATAGAAGTGCCAAAGACTGTAGCAATTTCACTCCTGGACAGTTCAGTGAAATAAGTCAGACAGAGAAGGACAAATATTGCTTGTTATTCAGTTCAGTTAGTTCAGTCCCTCAGTCGTGTCCAACTCTTTGTGACCCCACGAATGGCAGCACGCCAGGCCTCCCTGTCCATAGCTAACTCCCAGAGTTCATTCAGACTCATGTCCATCGCGTTAGTGATGCCATCCAGCCATCTCATTCTCTGTCGTCCCCTTCTCCTCCTGTCCCTAATCCCTCCCAGCATCAGAGTCTTTTCCAATGAGTCAACTCTTCGCATGAGGTGGCCAAAGTCCTGGAGTTTCAGCTTTAGCATCATTCCTTCCAAAGAAATCCCAGGGCTGATCTCCATCAGAATGGACTGGTTGGATCTTCTTGCAGTTCAAGGGACTCTCAAGGGTCTTCTCCAACACCACAGTTCAAAAGCATCAATTCTTCAGTGTTCAGCTTTCTTCACAGTCCAACTCTTACATCCCTACATGACCACTGGAAAACCATAGCCTTGACTAGACAGACTTGTTGGCAAAGTAATGTCTCTGCTTTTNTCGTAGTGATGCTTTCTAAGCCCTACTCGACTTCACATTCCAAGATGTCTGACTCTAGTTGAGTGATCACACCATTGTGATTATCTGGGTTGTGAAGCTCTTTTTTATACAGTTCTTCTGTGTATTCTTGCCACCTCTTCTTAATATCTTCTGCTTCTGTTAGGTCCATACCATTTCTGTCCTTTATCTTGCCCATCTTTGCATGAAATGTTCCCTTAGTACAGAATACTGAAGTGGTTTGCCATTCCCTTCTCCAGTGGACCACATTTTTGTTAATTACATGTGACATCAAAAACATAAAACAAATAAATATACGTTATCAAATCGACTTAAAAATATAGAAAACTAGGTTCCAGTTTGGCAAGGGAAGTAGAAGCAGGGGAGGGGCAAATTAGAGGTACAGGTTAAAAAGATAGAAACTACCATATATAAAATTGGATAAGGACCAAAGATATATTGTACAGTACAGGGAAATATAGCCATTATTTGTAATAACTGTAAATGGAGCATAATCTGTAAAAAAAAAAAAAAAAAATTGAATCACCATGCTGTACACCTAAAACTAACACTGAAAGTCAACTCTACTTTCATTTAAAAAACAAACAAACAGAAAATAACAAGTGTTGATGAGGATTTGAATGATTGGAATGTTGACATACTATTCATAGAATGGTTGTAAAATGGTACTGCTAATGTACAAAACAGGATGGCAGTTCCTCAAAAAATTAAACATAAAATTACCATGTGATTCAGTGATCCCACTGCTGACTATATATTCAAAATAATCAAAAACAAGGTGTCAAAGACATATTTATACTCCCATGGTAAAAACGGCATGATTCAGAATAGCTAAATTGTGGGAACAACACAAGTATCTGTCACTGGATGACTGGATAAATAAAATGTGCTATAAACATACAGTGGAATATTCAGTCCAGTTCAGTTGCTCAGTCGTGCCCAATTCTTTTCTACCCCATGGACTGCAGCATGCCAGGCTTCCCTCTGCACCACCAACTCCCAGAGCTTGCTCAAAGTCATGTCCGTCAAGCTGGTGATGCCATCCAACCATCTCACCCTCCATCATCCCCTTCTCCCCCAGCATCAGGGTTTTTACAGATGAGTCAGTTCTTCACATCAGGTGGCCAAAGTATTGGAGTTTCAGCTTCAGCATCAGTCCTTCCAACGAATATTCAGGACTGATTTCCTTTAGGATGGACTGGTTGGATCTCCTTGCAGTTCAAGGGACTCTCAAGAGTCTTCTCCAACACCACAGTTCAAAAGCATCAATTCTTCAGCACTCAGCCTTCTTCACAGTCCAACTCTCATATCCATACATGACCACTGGAAAAACCATAGCTTTAACTAGATGGACGTTTTTTTTGGCAAAGCAATATCTCTGCTTTCTAATATGCTGTGTAGGTTGGTCATAGCTCTTCTTCCAAGGAGCAAGGGTCTTTTAATTTCATAGCTGCAGTCACCATCTGCAGTGATTTTGGGTCCAAGAAAATAAAGTCTCTCACTGTTTCCATTGTTTCCCCATCTATTTGCAATGAAGTGATGGGACCAGATGACATGATCTTCGTGTTTTGAATGCTGGATTTTAAGCCAACTTTTTCACTCTCCTCTTTCACTTTAATCAAGAGGCTCGTTAGTTCCTCTTTGCTTTCTGCCATAAAGATGCTGTCATCTGCGTATCTGTTACTGATATTTCTCAGAGAACATTTTTTTCCCCAGAACAGTGGAATATTACTCACTCTTAAAAGGAAAGGAAATTCTGTAGTATGCTACATGAATGAATTTTGAGGTCATAATGACAGTTGAAAGAAGCCAGTTACAGAAAGACAAATACTGTATACTTTCATTTATATGAGGTACTTGCAATAGTCAAATTTATAGAGACAGAAATTAGAATGGTGGCACTTAGGGAGTAAGAGGAGGGGAAATGGGAAATTATCAGTAAATAAGTATAGAGTTTCAGTTTTACAAGATGAAAATAGTTATGGAGATGGAAGATGATGGTTACACAAAATTATGAATGTATTAATACCACCAACTGTGCATATAAAAATTGTAAAGATGGTAAATTTTGTTATGTTTAGCATACCACAATAAAAACAACTGTTTTGTTACACTGTAGTGTGACTAATACGAAGATGAAGTGATAGGTTTTTGAAGAGTATTTGAGCAGGGCATTTTAATCAAAATGGAGAAGTAGGATGGGGTTGATCATTGGCCTTGGAGAATTCCAGAGAGAGGAGCTGATGTCCTACACCCCTCTGTAGGCTAAGTCTGAGAAGGCTTACCTTTGGTGTGTTTTATGAAATACAACATCATGATTATTATTGTAGACTTTAGGAGGATTGTCAATCAGAGAAGAATATGTTTATAATCTTTACATCAGTAAGCAGAGAAGTCTGCAACTGCAGCAAATTATAAGGTCATATCACATGTGCCTTGCTTCACAGCCTTCATTGGGGGTATTTCCTTCAAGGAAAGGAAGAGTTAGAAGAAATCTCAGTGATCATTTGGCCTTACTCCCTCACTTCACAGAGGAAATAATGAGCTGAGGAAAATTAATAACTTAGCCAAGGTCACATGTGCTACCTGACAGCTAGATGTGTAAGGCACATTCTGTAGCCCCAGCCCTGTTCAGATTATACATATATGGCCCTTACAGCAAAGGTATATTTACTGCACATCGACAGGTAGCAAGATACTGCTTTTCATCACAAGCTCTTCTTGTAGGTTATACTTGAGAGCAAATTTTGATGATATATGTGACTCTGCCATCGATATTTCTGGGAAGTATCAAATTAATGGGTCAAATTGAAAGTAAAATGTTGATCCTGAAGCAGTAACGTTAAATAAGTGCAAGGGTTAAGTTAGTGTGGTGAAAAATAAGGATTTTCTGAATGTGACTTAGGACATTGGCAGTGCACGTGAAAACCAATTTCTCTACTCACTAGGCCATAGGTAGCCTCTCAGTCAATCACTGAATGCTACGCTCCACTCTCTGATTTCATCTACTTCTCGAAATGTCCCTGACATTTTATAAGTACAAAGTAAGCCCCTACATTTCACCAGAGACCTCTACAAAAACTATTCAGTCTTATTCACATATGAGCAAATATTCTATTCTTCTGGAGGAGCCAGGTCATTTAAAAATCTTAAGTAGATTCTGCTATAAAAATCAGAATGGCTGCTTTGGGATATATGAGTCTTTGATATTATTACTCATGTAGGAAATGCATTTTTCATGAAATATCATAGAATAGAGCTGGTTTTTATCTATCCCTGGAATAACATAGAGCATATGAGTTACAGCTGACTTAACAGTGACATGTATTAATATGTGAGTATATGGTGCACTGTAATATGCTTGATCAAAATTTAACCACCAATTCTTTAAAAGCCTGATCCAAGCAATTTAGAAGTAGGAATAAGGTAGAGAATAGAACAAGAGAGGAAATAAATCTATGAAAAACATGATTTCTGGATGATTCTAACAGTTATTAAATATAGGAAAAACATATATTTTCCCTTTTATTTTTCCCTTTATTTCTGTTTCATCTCTTCCTTAATCCTCCACATGATTTCTATAGTTTATACATCTTGTTACTGCTGTATTCAGGGATAGCATATATTTGAATAATGTAGGCTTGAGGATTAAAGGAAGACATTGGTAAAAGCCCAAGGGAAAATTTGGGCAGAGCATACAAGTAGGATGAATGGAATGGATTTGGTAGGAGAAGTGGGGAGAACAAGAGAATGATAAAAGAGAGGGACAGAAAAAGAGAGAATAGGGAATATTGTTAATATTTCTCTTCTGCAACCCAGTTCCCAAAACAGGTCTTAGAAGTGGGATAATCTTAAATACCAGAAACCAAGATGTATGAAAGATGTGGAAAATGCATGCCTCTGGGACACTAACACCATCTTAAGTTATTTACTCTGCAACACCTTTTAATTTAAATAATAACTGTTTGAATTTACAAGCTGAACAAAGATTCCAATTCAAGTGAGAGAGGCTAATGTATAGCAACGAGTTTACGGTCATTTTGTACCTGAAAAAACAAAAAACCAAAAACCAGCATTCATCATTTCTGTGATTTCAGGAGAGAAAGAACTGCTATAAGCTTTTGGGAAATGCCAGAAATACACTAAACTGTATTTGTGTTTTATGTTTATGCAATGCTTTTTACAGTGTAGTAAACATGTCTAGTCAAGGCTATGGTTTTCCCAGTGGTCATGTATGGATGTGAGAGTTGGACTGTGAAGAAGGCTGAGCGCTGAAGAATTGATGCTTTTGAACTGTGGTGTTGGAGAAGACTCTTAAGAGTCCCTTGGACTGCAAGGAGATCCAACCAGTCCATTCTGATGGAGATCAGCCCTGGGATTTCTTTGGAAGGAATGATGCTAAAGCTGAAACTCCAGTACTTTGGCTACCTCATGCAAAGAGTTGACTCATTGGAAAAGATTCTGATGCTGGGAAGGATTGGGGGCAGGAGGAGAAGGGGACGACAGAGAATGAGATGGCTGGATGGCATCACGAACTCGATGAACGTGAGTCTGAGTGAACTCTGGGAGAAGGTGACGGACAGGGAGGCCTGGCGTGCTGCGATTCATGGGGTCGCGAAGAGTCAGACACGACTGAGCGACTGAACTGAACTGAAACATGTTGTAATACAAAATCTAAACATTTAAAATCTTCAGTATCAATCTAAAACTCACTAAAACAGAGATGCATGTCCTAGTCATTTTAGCTTCAAGTCTACCATTTTTAATAGTCATTAATTCATTTATTCAACATATATATATATATATATTTACCTATCACTTTTCTACTATCTACCATGTATTTTTCTGTATTGGCACAGAGTAGATTTCAAGGCACACACTGTTCTTACCCCCACAGAGTTTATAGTATAGGAAGATGAAGGCCATCTAAGTGCCTACTGTATACAATATATCCTGTTTGGTACTCTAATTAAAAAAATAGAAACATAAAATCATATAATATAGATTTTAATAGTCCTATCTTTAAACTTTCCACTGGAAAGGAAAGGAGAATTGGTTTTAGATTATCCTTTGCAAAGACTATCCTGCTTCTGCTTAAATATATTAATTAATAGGCACTTCACTAGTTTGTAGCTGACCTATTGTTTCTTATTCAGTTCTATTTATGAATTTGGGAAGAATCATTATCTTTATGCTATAGAGTCTTTCCATCCTTGAACATAATGTTTTGGGTTTTTTCCACAAACATCTGGAACATTTAGGTTAGATTTATACTTTAGGATTTTTCGTTGTGATTGGTAAGAAGTTTTCTTAAATTCTTTTTTAAATTGGTGGTTCTGTTATTTTAGACATAAATCTTGTTTGCATTCTCAGAATTGCTTGACCTTTCATTTCTTTCTCTCCCAACTGCCCATTGGGAAACTTTTCCCCATCAGTTTTGTTTTTTTAAAACTGGAATAACACACTCTCCCATGGAGTATGAAATATGGCTTCCGGAAAAGAGGCTGAGGGGTTGGAGATGTAACCCAGATACACAGGAGACTTAACATCCTATTGCTGTGAGCATTGACCAATGAACCAGTAGGACAAGGGAAAGCAGAGGGCAGATATATTTTCTTACTGTCTTCTCTCCTCTGGGAGTTCCCTGGTTCCCTGCTCAGATGGTAAAGAATCTGCCTGCAAAGCAGGTTTGATCCCTGGATTAGGAAGATCCCCAGGAGAAGGGAATGGCAATCCACTCAAGTATTCTTGCTTGGAGAATTCCATGGACAGAGAAGCCTCATGGGCTATAGATCATGGGGGTCACAAAGAATCAGACACAACTGAATGATTAACACCTCACTTTCTCTCCTCTGAGATAGCTCTAAGGTAATCCAAGGTCAGCCTTGCCAGTGGAGCCTGGAGGGAGCTGTGCCTTAGAAGTTCATTTGGAAGCAGCATTATAATACTGCTGAAATGGAAATGCATTATATAGCTTTGCTTAACATCTTTTCTTACCTCCTTTTCATTTTTTCCTTACCTTACTCATCTAGGCTTGCATTTTTGCAAATAAAATGTCAGTCCCTAATTTTGAGTTTGCTTTCTAGACAGCATTGACTAAGATGCTATTAAAATTGTGTTACAATATAGCATTTTAAGAATATACAATTCAATAAATGAAAGTGGATCCTTATTTGACAGCAAACAGAAAAATGTTTTTAATGGTTTAGAGACATAATTGTGAAAAGCAAACATTTAAACTCTGCAGAATAAAATACAGGAAAATATATTTTATTAAATCAGATATTAAGGAATATATATTGAATAAGCCACAAAAGGCAGGCTTAAAGGAAAATACAGACACATTTGAATTCATTATGATTATATATGTAAATACAGATTGAGATATAGCTAAAAATCTTTGATGAACTGTATCAGGAAAAGCATTGTTATTACATGAGATATATAGAGATATTCTCTAAATTAAGAAAAAATAAGTGCCTGTCTAGCACATTAGCATTGGAAATAGTGAGAAGAGACCAAATTCTGATGTATCTTAAAACAAGGTTTGTGATGTAAAAAAGAGAAAATCAAACATAAGAGTGAGATTTTTGGCTTGAGTCACTAAAAAAATGTAGTAAATGGCAATTGATTCAGAAGACTCTTCATGGAGCAAATGTGTGGGAGATCAAGATGGCAGGTTTGGATGTGTCAAAGCATAGATGCTCATAAAACATCTAAGAGAAGATGTCACAAATCTTTTGGCTATATGAGTAGGAACAAAGTGAAAAGTGTGAGCTGTATTTATCCATCTGACTGTTGTTAAATGATTCATGTTTAGAAGCATGTGAGGGATGAGTTCATCAAACATTTGAGTGTTTACAGAGAGGAAAAGAGGGACAATGAAAAGTATTGACTGTTATGATGCTCCAATGCCAAGAGGCTGGGAATAAGAGGAAAAAGAAGAAAGGAGATTGAAGAAAAATGGGCAGTTTGGTAGGAGAAACAGAGAGAAAAGTGTCCTGGAAGTGAAATTGCAAAGCTGTATCAAGGAGGCAGTGATCTGCTATGTCAAATGCTGCTGATTTATCAAGGAAAAAGAATGAGAAATGATTCTTGGATATAGAAGTGTGGAACTCATTGATGGTCTTGACAAAAACATTTTTAGATAAGTGATTGGCATGAAAGTCTGACTAAAATAGATTGAAGAGTCAGAGAATGGAAACTGGAGATAGCAAGAATAGACAACACTTTCAGGAATTTTGCATCAAATGAGAGGCAAGAAATTGGAGGAGGTAGATGAAGATGAAAGAGGAGAGTGAAAAAGCTGGCTTAAAGCTCAATATTCAAAAAATGAAGATCACATAGTATCCAGTCCCATCACTTCATGTTAAATAGATGGGGAAAACAATGGAAACAGTGACAGACTTATTTCCTTGGGCTCCAAAATCACTGCAGATGGTGACTGCAGCCGTGAAATTAAAAGATGCTTGCTCCTTGGAAGAAAAGCTATGACAAAACTAGACACCATATTAAGAAGCAGAGATATTACTTTGTGAACAAAGGTCCATCTATTCAAAGCTATGGTTTTTCCTGTAGTCATGTATGTATGTGAGAGCTGGACAATAAAGAAGGCTGAGTGCCAAAAAATTGATGCTTTTGAATTGTGATGTTGGAGAAGACTTTTGAGAGTCCCTTAGACTGCAAGGAGATCCAACCAGTCCATCCTAAAGGAAATCAGTCCAAAATATTCATTGAAAGGACTGATGCTGAAACTGAAGTTCCAATACTTTGGACACCTGATATGAAGAGCTGACCCATTAGAAAAGACTCTGATGCTGGGAAAGATTAATGGCAGGAGGAGAAGGGGATGACAGAGGATGAGATGGTTAGATGGCATCATCGACTCAATGGAGATGAGTTTGAGCAAGCTCCAGGAGATAGTGAAGGACAGGGAAACCTGGCGTGCTGCAGTCCATAGGGTCGCAAAGAGTCAGACACTACTGAGTGACTAAACAACAAAGATGAAAATAAACATGGAAAAAAAATTTAACATGAGGAAATAATAGCATGGTTACAAGTATTAGAGTTCCCCAGAGAAAGGATTTATTAATGTGGCTTATTTTTTATGTGAGAAGACAAAGAGATGAACAATTTAAAAAAATATGCATATCCAGTTTTTGTAGGATGATTTGTTGACAAGACTCCCCTTGCTGCACTGAATTGCTGTATCCTTTGTCAAAAATGAATTGAATCCATCTGTAGGCATATTTCTGGACTCAATTCTGCTTCATGGATCTACTTGTCAATCTTTATATTAGAATACAGAATGTTAGACTGCATCCTCTTTTTTCAAAGTGTTTCAGCTATTTTAGGTTTCTGGCACTTTTCATTTGAACATTTGAATAAGATTTTCAATTTGCATTTTTACTGGAATTGTATGGAATTTGTAGACAAACTTTGGGGTAATTCACATCTACATAATATTGAATATTTGAATCAATTAACATCATATATTGGTTAATTTATTTATGTCTTCCTTAATTTCCTTAAACAGTGCTTTATAATGCTTTACAATTTTCTATATATTGCTATTTTTGCCAATTTTTTCTCAAATACATCATATTTTTGAGGCTAATGTGATTTTTGATGCAATGTGAATTTTACTTTCAAAATGAATCCCTATCACTTGAAAAAGAGTCTACAGATTTGTTTCTTTAATACAAAAGGAGGACTACATCCATTCAAAATAGATTTCAAGAAGTACATTAGTCATTTTAAAAAATTTATGATAAGAATACTTGACATCTATTCTTACACAATTGTTGTTCAGTCGCTAAGGCATGTCCGACTCTTTATGACCCCGTGAGCTTCACATGCCAGACATCCCTGTCCTTCACTCTTTCCCAGAGTTTGCTCAGACTTACATATGATAATGTTTTCAATTCAATTTCCAGTTGTTCATTAATACTATATAGTAATACAATTAGATTTTGTATATTGGTCTTAAATCTTGCATATGGTCTAAACTCACTAATTAGTTCTATTTTTCACTAATTAGTTACTATTTTTCTAACAGATTACATAGGATATTCTACAGTCATATGTCTCTAGAAAAAACTTTCCAACTTGAATACCTTTAATTTCTTCATCTGGCTTTACTGCACATGCTAGACGCTTACTACAATGCAGAAACAAGTGGTGAATGCAGGTATCCACACCTTTACCTTGATGCTCATTCTAGGAGGAAGGCACTCTGTCTTGGCCATTAGACATGTTCTTAGTTATAGGTTTCTTCAAATTATCTTTTATTGAGTTAAGAAAATTTCCATCTATTTCCAGTTTGCTTAATTTTATTATAAATTAAGGTTGAATTTTATCAAAGGCTGTAAACTGCCTCCTTTGAGGGCTCATATATATTTTTTTTCTTAATCTTTTTTCAGTTCAGTCACTCAGTCGTGTACTTGAGTACACTGATTTTCAAATGTTAATTAAAACTTGTACTTCTAGGAGAAAATACAGTTATTCTTAGTGTATTATTTTTAAAAGTATTCTTGGATTCTATTTGCTAAGATTTCAAGAATTTTTCTATTTTCCCAAGGGATAGTAATCTGAAGTTTTCTTATAATTTATTTGTCTCATTTTAGTTCCAGAATAATATAGAATTCATAAAGTGAGCGGGGAAAGATTTTCTCCTCAATTTTCTGCAATAATTTGTATAGAACAGACATTATTTCTTCCTTATAAGTTTATTAGAATTTACCACTGATGCCCTCTGGCCTAGAGAGTTTGCTGTGAGATTTTTAAAAACAAATTCAATTTCTTATATAATAAAAGAAGTGTTAATCAGGCTAGCTATTTTTTTCCTTTAGCAAATAGTTCATATCTTTCAAAGAATTTGCTCATTTTATCTAATTTGTGAGTTTATTGGCAAATGCTATTCATAATATTCTTCATTATTTTTTAAATCTCTGTAGAAGTTTGTCATGTTACCTAATTCCTACTATTACTAATCTGCATTTTCTCCTTGATTTTCTTGATTAGTCTGGCAAGAGGCTCATCAATTTTTACTTTTTCAGAGAATCAACTTTTTATTTTATTTTCCATTCATTTATTTCTCTCTGATCTTTATTATTTCTCTTCTTCTGATTGTTGGGGGGGTTCATTTGCTACACTGTTTCTTCTTCTAATTTTAAGTTGGAAACTGATTAGTCATTAACTTGAGACCTTTCCTTTTTTTCTAAAATAGGTTTTTTTTTTTTAAGTGATGCATTTCCCTCTAAGTACTTCTATAGCTGCATCCTACAAATTTTATACTTTGCTTTAATTTTCCTTCAGTTTAAAATAATTCCTAATTTCCTTCTGAGTTTTTGATTTAGGAATTATTTAGAAATGTTATTTAGTTTTTGTGTTGTTTGGGGATTTTATAAATATTTTCTGTAAGTTATTTCTAATCTGTTTGTACCATAGTCATAGAACATACATATTATGACCTGACTCCTCCTAAGTTTGAGATTTGTGTTATGGTCTAGAAAATGGTTGGTCNATGTTATTTAGTTTTTGTGTTGTTTGGGGATTTTATAAATATTTTCTGTAAGTTATTTCTAATCTGTTTGTACCATAGTCATAGAACATACATATTATGACCTGACTCCTCCTAAGTTTGAGATTTGTGTTATGGTCTAGAAAATGGTTGGTCATTATAAATTTTCCTTGTGCCCTTGAAAAATGTGTATACTGTGATGTAAGTTGAAGTCTTCTATGCATGTCAATTAGGTTGAGTTGATTGATAGTGTTGTTCAGGTCTTCTATATCCTTACTGATTTATTTTTGGCTCATTCTATAAAACACTGAAAGAAGAGTGCAGATTTATCTATTTACCCTTCATACTCTATCTTTTTTTTTTTTTCATGGAATTTTAAGCTTTAATGTCAAGTTCATGCAAGTTTAGGATTATTATTTCTCTTTGGTGAATTAAACTACTTTCACTATCAAATAATCCTTCTTTGTTCTGAAATCAGATACTATAGTCAATTCTACTTTTTTTTTTTTTGGAACAGAGTGACCTTAGTATATACATATATATATATATTTTGTATTTTTTTGTATTTTATTTTTGTGAAAGTATTTATCTTTTATTACAAATTGCCAAGAAGGTCAAATTCAGCTCAATGTGCCTGTCACATTTTAAGGCCAGTCACATTTTAAACTATCTCTTTGAATGTTAGACTTTCTTGCCTGATTTTGTATATCTTTTTTTTCCTTTTTTTTTTTTTTTTTTTTTTTATTTTACTTTACAATACTCTATTGACTTTGCCATACATCGACATGAATCCACCACAGGGGTACATGAGCTCCCAATCCTGAATCCCGCTCTCCACCTCCCACCCCACAACGTCTCTCTGGATTATCCCTGTGCACCAGCCCCAAGCATCCTGCATCCTGCATCAAACATAGACCGGCACCTCATTTCTTACATGATAGTATACATGCTTCAGTGCCATTCTCCCAAATCATCCCACCCTCTCCCTCTCCCTCAGAGGCCAAAAGTCTGTTCTATATGTCTGTGTCTCTTTTGTTGTCTCACTATAGGGTCATCATTACTATCTTTCTAAATTCCATATATATGTGTCAGTATACTGTATTGGTGTTTTTCTTTCTGGCTTACTTCACTCTGTATAATCGGCTCCAGTTTCGTCCATCTCATTAGAACTGATTCAAATGTATTCTTTTTAATGGCTGAGTAATACTCCATTGTGTATATGTACCACAGCTTTCTTATCCATTCATCTGCTGATGGACATCTAGGTTGTTTCCGTGTCCTGGCTATTATAAACAGTGCTGCAATGAATATATTTTTTTATTATCCTGTCTTTTTAATCTATTTGTGTCTTTAATTTTAAGTGAATTTCCTATAGGCAGAATATAGTTGAGTCTGGCTTAAAAAAATCCAGTCTTCCAATGTCTGGCTTTAATTGGGGTATTTAAATTTTAAATTGGGATATTTAACTACTTATACTTAATATGATTGTTGATCTAATTTGGTTAAATGTTCCATCTTACTTTACCATTTTAATTTTTCCCATCAGGCCTTTGTTCTTTTATTTTTTTTTATTCTTTTATATCATATCATTTGAGTATTTTTAGTTCTTTTAAAAATCTCCTTTGCTATCTTATTAACAACTCTTCATTTTGTGTTATATTTGTAGCTTCTATGGCAACCCACTCCAGTATTGTTGCCTGGAGAATCCCAGGGAAGGGGGAGCCTGGTGGGCTGCCGTCTATGGGGTTGCGTAGAGTCGGACATGACTGAAGTGACTTAACAGCAGCAGTAGCTTCTATAAGGTACATAGTGAACATCTTTAACTTATGAATGTCTACCACAGTGATATTATACAACTTCACATATAGTAAAGAACCCTTCAGACACACATTTTTCTCTGTACTTATCCTTTGTGTTATAGTTGTCCTATATTTTACCTGTATGCATTTTTAAACCCCACAGCATATTGCTATTATTTCTGTTTTAAGCAGTCAACTTTTTCTTTAAAGCCTTTACTTAAAATAAAAAGCATTATTCATATTTACCTTTGAATTTACCATTCTGGTTTTTTATATTACTTCATGTGGATTTTGTTTCCTTCTGGTATCTGGCCTAAAGGAATTTATTTACTATTTCTTATAATGCAGGTGCTGATAATTATTTCTTTCAACTCTTCTATATCTGAGAAATTTTATATTTTATCATCATTTCCAAAAAAATATTTTTGCTGGATATAGAATTCTAGACTATTTTTTAAATTATTTTCAAAGATGTTGCTCTACTTTTTCTTATTTGCATTCTCTCCCAGGAGAAGTCTGCTGTCATCTTTTTCTTTGCTTTTTGTACATATTGTGTACATTTTCTCTTGCTACTTCTAGGGCTTTCTTTTTACCACTGGCTGTAAGTTATTTGATTATGATGTGTCTTGCTGTGGTCTTCTTCAAGCAATAAGTGCTTGAGGTTTATTGAGCTTTTGACCAGTTATCTTTTAATTTTCTCTTTCTTTTTTCCATTCCATTTTTAATTTTAAGTAAACTTATTTCATATACAGCATCAGAATTAAAATACAATAAAACTATTTCAATATTTCCTTCCTTTAGGTACTCAATCCCCTTATCTACTGTATATTTGGCTGCTTTTACACAAAATGATTCCCTTGAATAATAATTAATCCGCAGTCCCACCCTTTTTTCCTCTCCTAATATCAAAATTTATAATTTCTGAACAAATGTGTCAAAGGACAGATACAGTGATGCTCTTGCTAGTAATATCATTTCATGCAAACTTTTGTTGTTTAGGTGAAGATAGTTTTATATATTATGCCTGTTAGCAACATTCATAAATTATCATGGGACTCTGTTACACAATGACAACCTAACATTCATAGGAGAATCCTAAGAATAGGATCATCCGGCAGGAAACACAGCTGATAGATGATATAGACAGTGACACAAAAGCTTTTATAACACATGTGAATACCTAGGTCCACATATAAGACTGATGTTATATAACATAACTGAATTATTCAAAAGTTTTCACTTACCAGGACATATTTCTGAAAGCAAGGAAATGAAAAACTCTTTGGATATTACCTGTTTAAGTCTTTGTGATTTCTTTTTTGTGTGAATGGATGTTGGAATGAAATAGGGTATAAGAATGCCTGGCAATGGTCTGTAGAAAAGGGTTCAATGAACCTATCTTTATGTTTAATGAAGTTGCCTTGAGGGGCTCAGTAATAGTGTTTTAAGTTCTCACTCCCTGAAAGAAGTGCCCATTTCATTCTCTTTATTCTTTTTTCTTCTCCTTTATGACCTCATTAGCAATGAGACTTAATTGAACACACCTTCTCTTAAAATGATAAGCATTCCCGAGTCTATTACATTATCTCTAGGACTGACAGCCCAAAAGGATTCAGTGGAATGTACTGTTCACTTTAGTGAACAAAAACTAAAGTTCAGTGATATTTTCTCCTGCTAAAAATGAATATGATGTCATTGCTCACTCATATTTAAAAAATATCAATGCAAATTCTCAGATGATAATGCTATGCTTTTTTCCCCCTCAAGCTTGTAATAATGGGTCTATAAAATGTAGCCTTTTGGCTCACATATGTACTTAAAGGTTAAATTATATCATCATCACACTGTAATAAAGCCTTATAAGCAGTTCTCGTGGGATGCTAGACTGAACTCTTAGGTCAGAGCTTTAAAGATGCTGAATAATTATCTCATGTATTTAGATAGTAGAATCAGCATTTAAGAATAAAATTCATAGGAAATAACATATTAACTGTGCCTTTTCCATGTTTTGTATCATGGAATTCTTTGTTAAATTTATTTTAATTTAGTTCTTTTGCCCTTCAAATGATCAGTGGTTTTTGCTATATGATATCCCTGAATATAATTCAAGGTGATAGAGAGTTTTGATGTGTTTTCTGTGTCTTGTTCTCTCAGTTCATCTAATTGCTCACTTTGGGCTTCATTTAAATATACGGCTAGCCTCAAAATAGTGGATTCCACCTGATTCAGCAAAATGTGCCTGCAATATAGTAATGTTCTGACTGGAATATCTGAGAATGATTCTGATTCTAGTTATTATTTTAATTGTTATTACCATTTACTCAGCAATAACTGTGTATCTGATAAGGTGATATGCACTTCATAGTACTACCTCATTTAATTCTCAAAAGAATATCAGTCAGATACTATTAACTCACATAAGAAATTCAAGAAAACTGAAGGGTTTAGCACTTTAGTAATTTCTTCAGGCCTTAGATTTAAATCATGGCTCTCAAAAATATACCGTATTGTTTCTGGTCAGATTTGTTTCCATAAGATAAATGATATGTAAAATATAATCTAGGAGGAAGAAACTTTTATATATTTGGTGGTTTCTATCAGCTTCTGGAGCCATACATTCAGAGGGATATGCTGTATTCTGAATCTGGGTTAACTTTGCAGGCCACTTATAAAGTAAACCTGTTTAAATATTTTCTCTTCTAAGACTCATAAGCAGTGTTGAGCCTACACATAAGCACAATTATAATGACTCATTATATCATGAGGGGAAAAACTTTAGAGGATCTTTTGTAATTGATTAAGACATGATTCATTTTGGGCTTATTTGGTTTCCAAACATGGGCAAACTTTCTGGAAGCTAGCAAAAGTATTTAATATCAAAGGATGAACTAAACAGATATGGGGGAGATAAAGAGAAAATAATTATTAATAATAAAATGCTGAAATGAGTAAAATAGATGTATTAGCTACTATCTTCCTTATAGTATTGGAAGACAAGTAAAAATGAATTAGGATAAGCTTTGCAATAGTGACTTTATGCAGAATTCATAATAGAGAGCAAAGTCTTTGACACTATATCCACCTGCTTGTCTCATAAGATTGATCTCTCCCTTCTCACCTCCCTGTCTCCGTCCCCACCCCCCTACCACACATAACACAGAACCATTCCCAAGGAAAATAAATCTCACCTTACAGTTATAAAAATGATAGAAGTTTCTTCTGTATATGTGCAATCAGAATTAAATCTTTTGAGAAAAGGTGATCGAGAAACAAAAAGAGAAAATGTTAGCTGATGGGGAAGAGAGTGGAATAACATTTAAATGTGAGTATAATCATTGACAAAAACAAGTAGCTGCCATCCAGAACACTATGCATAAATCTTTCAACAAGTTGCAGAGAATGAAGAATAGTTGCTTCTGGATCAATGCACAGTCGTTTAGTGGGCCTATCAAGCTGACAGTGAGAATACCAGACCTGACACACATGAATGCCCAAAAGAGTGTCTCTTGATGTCAGCCCTGTGTATGTCAAGGAAACAAGAGTACAGGAGTATCCACTGCTAAGCTTGTTTTTGCTACAGATACAAAACCAAAGGCTAACCGTGATCTGATCTTGGAAACTTGCTGTAGTATTAGTGGCCTTTAAAGCACTGGGTATACCCACATATACTGTGTATAATAGGGAAAAGTAACAGGCTGAGAGTTGAACAGGAGTCTGCATTGCATCTGAAAATACAAGCACATTTGAATGGTCACAGTTATCTAATTTTTGGCTTATTTTTGGGGATGTTTCTGTTCCTTATAAGCACTAATGTATTTGTTATGATGGCCATTCTGAACTGAAATAACCAAAGTTTCAGAGCATTTTGTGACATTTAATTATCTTTACAGTGATGTCCCTCAAAAGATTGCCATCTTGTATAGTGCTGATTTTGATAGGCATGAGCTTTAGGTTCACTACTTTACCCTGGAATTAAACTTGGAATACTTATTTTATAAAATCTTTCAGTTCAGAGAAAACAATTCTTTTGTGTCTTAGTTTAAAAAGAATATTAACTGATAAAAACAGTTCTGCTAGGAAAGTAGTTTATATGTTGTGACTATAGAACAAATAGGGTTTCATCTTCATATCTCTCTTAGATACTCTATATCTAAAATATTACTGTTTACATTATAGATAAATGTAGTATTATATTATGCCATAAAATTTAAATATATCTACTTATTTTAAAGATTAAATATATCAATTCTAAAGATTAAATATAGATATCTATTCATTCTAAATATATCTATTCATTGTAAAGATTAAATATATTTATTCATTCAAAGATCAATTGCCAATATAAAATAGTCTGCTGTAATATGGTCCAACTGCAAGATAATATTGTCCCTTTCTCTAATGCTGGTATTGAGTATAATTACCAATACTAACATATTGTTTATATATCTGAACTTTCAATCAACAAATATTTAAACAATTGCCAGTGGTCTCAGTAGTATTAGGAAGATACTGTTAGGATACTGTTAGTGTCCACTGCCCCACTCACTCAAAAAAAAAAAAAAAACCTTACATAAATTTAACTTAGGTTGTGGTGAGTCTTGGAAATGTATATGGATCTTCCTATGTTAAAGTCACATTTGTTACTGAATAGTGGCTGAACTGTTTGAATTGAATTACACTACATAAACCAGTGATTTGAGTGGAAACACCTACCTCATTAGTAAATACATAATCTTTATTTTCCCCCCACTATATAAACCACTTGATTGTTCTTTGCCCCTTTAGTTGACAAATATATGGAAGAACAGACTTTTGGACACAGTGCGGGGAGGAAAGGGTGGCATGCTTTGAGAGAGTAGCACTGAAGCACATACTCTACCATTTGTAAATGATAGCCAGTGGGACTTGCTGTCTGATGCAGGAAACCCAAATATGGTGCTGTGTGATGGCCGAGAGGGGTGGGATGGGGAGGCAGGTGGGAGGGAAGTTCAAGAGAGAGGGGACATGTGTATACCTATGGCTGATTCATAGTGGGGTTTGACATAAAATAGCAAAATTCTGTAAAGCAATTATCTTTCAATTAAAAAAAAAAAAAAAGAATCTTGCCTGCAATGCCAGAGATGCAGATTTGATCCCTGGATTGGGAAAAGCCTGAAGGAGAAAATGGATACCCACTCCAGTATTTTTGCCTGGAGAATTTCATGAATGGAGAAGCCTGAAGGGCCACAGTCCAGGGAATTGCAAAGAGTTGGACACAACTTAGTGACTGAACAGCAACAATATATACTCCCTTTAATTGCAAAATGCTGACATCCGACAATAGAATTTACATAGAAAGCACTATTGGTATTAACTCAAACAGAATAGCTTCAAGGTAATAAACTAGCCATTTTCTACCCTGACTTTTGTTCAGTATCCACTGTAAACACACAAGTGACATCTCTCACTTTAAAGAAGCACATGGTTTCAAAGGTAAGTTATGTAGGAAGAAGAAAGTTTAAGCTCAAGATGCTTCCAGGAGATGCCAATACATTTCCACACTGCTCTTTTATCTCAATTGTACCTAGAAATATTCTCCCAATTAATTAAGAATAAATCAAATTAGCTTAGAATGTAATTTAAGCACAAGCCTATAAATTTTAATTAAAACTGCAGGCTCTTGGTAAAAATTTTTCAAAATATTTAAGTAGGGTGAATTTCAAAATGACATATGTTTTTACAGAAAACTGATAGAAGAAAATTTATTCANATGTAATTTAAGCACAAGCCTATAAATTTTAATTAAAACTGCAGGCTCTTGGTAAAAATTTTTCAAAATATTTAAGTAGGGTGAATTTCAAAATGACATATGTTTTTACAGAAAACTGATAGAAGAAAATTTATTCAAATGATGGATTTTAAAATAGCATTTAATTAGCCCTTTACTCACAGTGATTTAGAATTATAGATAAGAAAATGATATTTACTCACTGTATATGATTAATAGGAGATTTTATATTGTATGTCTCAATGGCCAATTATTATTATTTTGCCAATAAACTGATTCATTGATTAATAAAAATTAAATACAAATTAATAAAGAATTAAAGACTTTTAAAACTTGCTAACAACACTATTTCATAAACTCCTATGAGGCTACTGTTGATATTTAACATTTTTATCAGTACCAATATTTTGTATTCACAAATAGCACTTTGATGTTAAAATTTCTCCAGCTTGAATTTCTATGTATGTATAGCACAGAAGCTCATTTAAATGTATTTATTAATTATGAATCAAATTAAATGGCTTTATTCTCTCTAGTCAGTTGTCATTATTAAGTAAATGCCTTGTTAATCAAATGAAACCTGGAAAACTATCCTATATCCTATTATTTTTTCTTAAAAAGCAATATGATTCCAAAAGGTGAGAGTATTTTTAAAAAACATCTAGAGTGTAATACTTATAGTTTAAGCTGCATGAACCAAANTTCTTTCAGACCTCTCTACCATGACCCGTCCATCTTGGGTGGCCCCACACAGCATGATTTAGTTTCATTGAGTTAGACAAGGCTGTGGTCCATGTGATCAGATTGGCTAGTTTTCTGTGATTATGGTTTCAGTGTGTCTGCCCTCTGATGCCCTCTCGCAACACCTACTATCTTACTTGCGTTTCTTTTACTTTGCACGTGGGGTATCTCTTCACGGCTGCTCCAGCAAAGCACAGCTGCTGCTCCTTACCTTGGAGGAGGTTGCCCCTCCTGACCTTGAACGTGGAGTAGCTCCTCTCAGCCCTCCTGCACCCGTACACCCGCCACTCCTTGGACCCTCCCCCATTATCAACACCCCTACCAGATGGTACATTTGTTAGAACTGATGAAGCTACATTGACACGTCATCATCATCACATGGAGTCACAGTTGATATCAGGGCTCACTCCTGATGTACATTCTATGGATTTGCATAAAAGTATCATGCCATACATTCACCATTATAATATCACACAGAATAGATTTCACTTCCCTAAAATTTCTCTGTGTTCTATCTATCCATCCCTGTAACTTTCCTACTCATGTGCTATGCTGTGCTTAGTCACTCAGTCATGTCTGACTCTTTGTGACCCCATGGATTGTACCCCATCAGGCTCCTCTGTCCATGGCAATTCTTCAGGCAGGAATACTGGAGTGGGTTGCCATGTCCTCCTCCAGGGGATCTTCCTAACCCAGGGATCAAATCTAGGTCTCCTGCACTGCAGATTCTTTACTGTCAGAGACACCAGGGATGCCTATAGTCTTTTTCTAATTCCTGATTAATTGAGCTGAAATAGCTGTGTCTTCTGATGGCTCAGTTGGTTAAGAATCCACCTACAATGCAGGAGACACAAGTTCAATCCCTGGCTCAGGAAGATCCCCTGGAATGGGGAATGGCTACCCACACCAGTACTCTTGCCTGAAGAATGCCATGAACAGAGGAACCTGATGGGCTTACAGTTAGTCCATGGGGTTGCAAAGAATCAGACACAACTGAAGTGACTGAGCACGCATGCATGCATGTTTGTCGAGATGTCATATCAGACACCAGAGACTCCTTTAGGTAGTTACAGAGACTCTCCCTTTAATAAGTACCCTCAGACTTTATTTTTTTGATCCCCCAAANTGCAAAGAATCAGACACAACTGAAGTGACTGAGCACGCATGCATGCATGTTTGTCGAGATGTCATATCAGACACCAGAGACTCCTTTAGGTAGTTACAGAGACTCTCCCTTTAATAAGTACCCTCAGACTTTATTTTTTTGATCCCCCAAATCACTGCAGCCATGAAATTAAAAGACACTTACTCCTTGGAAGAAAAGTTATGACCAATCTAGATAGCATATTGAAAAGCAGAGACATTACTTGGCCAACAAAGGTCCGTCTAGTCAAGGCTATGGTTTTTCCAGTGGTCATGTATAGATGCTTATATCTTTCCTTTTCTCCATGGCTTTTTGCTTTGCTTCTTTTCACAGCTATTTGTAAGACTTCCCCAGACAGCCATTTTGCTTTTTTGCATTTCTTTTCTATGGAGATGGTCTTGATCCCTGTCTCCTGTGCAATGCCACGAACCTCATTCCATAGTTCATCAGGGACTCTATCTATCAGATCTAGGCCCTTAAATCTATTTCTCACTTCCACCGTATAATCATAAGGGATTTGATTTAGGTCATACCTGAATGCTCTAGCGGCTTTCCCTGCTTTCTTCAATTTCAGTCTGAATTTGTTAATAAGTAGTTCATGATCTGAGCCATAGTCAGCTCCTGGTTTTGTTTTTGTTGACTGAAGAAACACAATCTGGAATCAAGATTGCTGGGAGAAATATCAATAACCTCAGATATGCAGATGACACTACCCTTATGGCAGAAAGTGAAGAGGAACNCTTTCTAAGGCCCACTTGACTTCACATTCCAAGATGTCTGGCTCTATATTAGTGATCACATCATCATCATTATCTGGGTCATGAAGATCTTTTTTGTGCATTTCTTCCATGTATTCTTGCCACCTCTTCTTAATATCTTCTGCTTCTGTTAGGTCCATACCATTTCTGTCCTTTATCAAGCCCATCTTTGCATGAAATATTCCCTTGGTATCTCTCATTTTCTTGAAGAGATCTCTAGTTTTTCCCATTCTTTTCTTTTCCTCTATTTCTTTGCATTGATTGCTGAAGAAGGCTTTCTTATCTCTTCTTGCTATTCTTTGGAACTCTGCATTCAGATGCTTATATCTTTCCTTTTCTCCTTTGCTTTTTGCCTCTCTTCTTTTCACAGCTATTTGTAAGGCCTCCCCAAACAGCCATTTGGCTTTTTTGCATTTCTTTTCCATGGGGATGATCTTGATCCCTGTCTCCCGTACAATGTCATGATCCTCATTCCATAGTTCATCAGGCACTCTATCTATCAGATCTAGGCCCTTAAATCTATTTCTCATTTCAACTGTGTAATCATAAGGGATTTGATTTAGATTTGTTTTACTCAAGCTTAATGTTAATACATAGTGTGTTTCAGTAAGAACAATATAGATACTGTATCTGTGGCTCCAGTCAGATATCCAGTAGTAGAAATTAGCTTCAAGTTACACATACTGAATAAAAGAGGTTGATTCAGTGAAGGAGGGGAGGGGCGGAGCCCAGGGGGAGAGGGAAAGAGAGGAAATGAGAAATTGAACACGCATGCAGGCTTTTCCATTCCACCTTCAATGCTAACCTGTTTCAAAGGGACAGGAAAAGTAGACAAGAATGAACAGCCACAGATTGTTGAGCTGTTACCAGCACCATGCTCTTGAGAGTCCCTTGAACTGCAAGGAGATCCAACCACTCCATCCTAAAGGAGATCAGCCCTGGGATTTATTTGGAAGGAATGATGCTAAAGCTGAAACTCCAGTTCTTTGGCCACCTCATGCAAAGAGTTGACTCATTGGAAAAGACTTTGATGCTGGGAGGGATTAGGGGCAGGAGCAGAAGGGGACGACAGAGGATAAAATGGCTGGATGGCATCANTCCCTTTTTGGTGTCCTTTACAGTGGGAGACTGAAACCTCAGCGGGCAGATGGACTGCCTCCAAGAGTTGAAGAATTTGATCACCATATTTGATTGGGGACCCTCGGGTGGTCAAGTGGCCCCTTTCTTTCCAAATAGCCGCATGTGCATGTAGCACCAGAAAGGCATACTTGGAATCAGTGTAAATGGCTATTTTTTTTCCTTTTCCCAGCTCTAAAGCTCGAGTCAGGGCTATGAGCTCAGCTAATTGGGCTGAAGTACCTGGTGGCAGAGGCTTAGCCTCTATGGTCTCAAAATTGGAGACTACTGCATACCCGGCTCTTCTTTTTCCATCCAAGACAAAGCTGCTTCCATCAGTGTATCAGATGTCCTCAGGATTGGTCAGAGGATCTTCTGAGAATCCTTCTTGGGGTTTTGTCCAATGGTCCAAGGTTTCTAGACAAGAGTGAAAGGGGAGAGAGCCCTCGGGGGTAGGCAGGAGGGTGGCTGGGTTAAGAACCTCACAAGGGGATATAGTGAGGCCTGGATTTTCCATCAGCATTACTTGATATCTGAGGATTCTTTGATCAGACATCCATAAATGGCCTCTCCCATTTAGGAGTTGTTTTACCTGGAGGCTGGTAAAAATAGTTTGCCCTCAAAGGAGAGTTTTAAAGCACCTTCTATCATGATTGCAATAGCCTTAAGATTTCGAAGGCAGGGGGTCCAGCCTCGGGTAGTTGGATCGAGCTTTTTGGATAAGTAACCTAGATAGTATGTTCAAAAGCAGAGACATTACCTTGCCGAATAAGGTCCATCTAGTCAAGGCTATGGTTTTTCCTGTGGTCATGTATGGATGTGAGCGTTAGACTGTGAAGAAGGCTGAGCGCTGAAGAATTGATGCTTTGGAACTGTGGTGTTGGAGAAGACTCTTGAGAGTCCCTTGGACTGCAAGGAGATCCAACCAGTCCATTCTGAAGGAGATCAATCCTGGGATTTCTTTGGAAGGAATGATGCTAAAGCTGAAACTCCAGTACTTTGGCCACCTCATGTGAAGAGTTGACTCATTGGCAAAGACTCTGATGCTGGGAGGGATTGGGGGCAGGAAGAAAAGGGGATGACAGAGGATGAGATGGCTGGATGGCATCACTGACCTGATGGACGCGAGTCTGAGTGAACTCCGGGAGTTGGTGATGGACAGGGAGGCCTGGCGTGCTGCAATTCATGGGGTCACAGAGAGTTGGAAGGACTGAACGACTGAACTGAATTGCATTGATGTATGGATGTGAGAGTTGGACTGTGAAGAAAGCTGAGCACTAAGGAATTGATGCTTTTAAACTGTGGTGTTGGAGAAGACTCTTGAGAGCCCCTTGGACTGCAAGGAGATTCAGCCAGTCCATTCTAAAGGAGATCAGTCCTGGGAGTTCTTTGGAAGGAATGATGCTAAAGCTGAAACTCCAGTACTTTGGCCACCTCATGCGAAGAGTTGACTCATTGGAAAAGACTCTGATGCTGGGAGGAATTGGGGGCAGGAGGAAAAGGGGATGACAGAGGATGAGATGGCTGGGATGGCATCACAGAATTGATGGACATGAGTTTGAGTGAACTCTGGGAGTTGGTGATGGATAGGAGGCCTGGCGTGCTGCGATTCATGGGACTGCAGAGTCAGACACGACTGAGCCACTGAACTGAACTGAAACTTCTGCTATAATTGCTGAATCTCTCCCCACCTCTGTTACTCCAAGTAAAACTCCAATGGTTATTTTCTGCTGTAGGAATATTTGTGTTTTGAATTATTTTGAAGGTTTTCCTAACTCATAATATTCAAGGTTATTTTCTATTTGCTGTGATAGACACATGCCTAGCTAGTTTAGGTCTTAACATTTCTTTTTAAGAACATGCTAGAATGGGAGCTATAGCTACTTTCTGCCTGATGTACATAATGGATTTAATGAGAAGATATTCCTTTTCATAAAAAAACTAGTTGAAACAAATACACGACAAATTTAGGTAAACAAACAAGATATATCTAAAAACTATTAACTGAGAACACAGGTATTATACTTTATATAAAAGATGGAACATTGTGTTGAATAAAACCATGGTATAGACATTTTATGCATCTCAGTTTGACCAGAGGGTGAGTTATGAGGTGGGGAGATGGGCAAATGATAGGCTACCCATGGCCAAATGGCTCTCTAAAAGATTATGTTACTTAAACAAGTTGCATATAAGGTAAACCAATTTCCTGTTCATTCTTTGTTCAGACTATCTCCCCTACTTATTTATATACCTAACTAATAGGTGTTTCATGTCTTCGATAAAATCACACCTTGGTACCTTATCCCAAATCACCCCTAATGTTCCTTGTACTATTTATTTTTAAATGTATCAATACTGCTTTGTTTTGTTTGGATTTGTTATTTATTCTCATATATGAGTCTATTATATACAGACATTAATACATTTTTATAAAACATTACATGCTGCACTTGAATTATTGTTTTTGCCTGTCTGGGGTAGACGTTTCCTCTTCTGATAATAGCATATATTTCTTTGGGAAATTATCCAAAAATCTGTATTATTTTAGAAAAAATAGTTCTTTATGAAAGGAAAATATTCATACAAAAAGTTCACAAGTGATGAGTATATAGTTTCATGAACCAAAACCCAAAGTAGGAAACAAAACATTGCCAGCACTTTACGTGACCTACCTTTCTCTCAACTGTAAACACTATTCTGATTTCTGAACCATTTTTTGAACTTTAAATGAACAGAATCAACCACACAGTATGTACATTTTTGTGTATGGGGCCTCTTTCATTCTACCTTATACTTACGAACTTTATTCAAACTATTTGCTCCTAGCAATACTAATACAATGTTCTAACTAACAAACACAGTCAATTCTAAAGGAAATCAACCCTGAATATTCATTGGAAGCACTGATGCTAAAGCTGAAGCTACATACATTGGCCACCTGATGTGAAGAATTGACTCACTGGAGAAGACTTTGATGCTAGGGAAGATTGATGGCAAAAGAAGGAGGTGGCAGAAGAGATGGGTAGATCACTGACTCATTGGACACAAGTTTGAGCAAACTCTGAGAGACAGTGAAGGACAGAGAAACCTCACATGCTTCAGTCTACGAGGTCACAAAAAGTTGGAGATGACTTAGCGACAAAACAAAAACAAAAGAGATTTTTTGTCTTAATCCTTGGAGGCTGTGTAATAGGTTAAGTTGCACAACAAAGGGGATCTTCTCCACCCAGAAACTGAACCTGCATCTCTTGATTCTCCTGCACTGGCAGGCAGATTCTTTACTACTAGCACCATGTGGGAAGCCCCTTTAGAGGGTAGTGTCAAATAGGTTTCCAAATTGTTCTGACAAATTTACACCTGCCGAAATAACTTAGCTGGAGAAGGAGATGGCAACCCACTCCAATATTCTTGCCTGGAGAATCCCATGGATAGAGGAGTCTGGTGGGCTACTGTTCATGGGGTCACAATGAGTTGGACATGACTGAATGACGAAGCACAAGTAATTTAGGAAAGACCGAATTGTTCCAAACACTTCTTATTTCAGTTGAAAGTGAAAGTAAAAGTCACTCAGTCGCGTCCAACTCTTTGCGACTTGATAGATTATACAGTCCATGGAATTCTCCAGGCCAGAATACTGGAGTGGGTAACCTTTCCCTTCTCCAGGGGATCTTCCCAACTCAGGGATTGAACCCACGTCTCCTGCATTGCAGACGGATTCTTTACCAACTGAGCTATCAGGGAAGCCCTGTTATTTTAGTTAATTTGAATTATTCTGTTATCTGTAGTGATTCCTCACTGTGGTTTTAACTTGTATTTCCACTATGTCTATAAAGCAACACCTTCTCATATTAGATAATTCATTTGATCTGGATAATCTCATTTTTGTGAAGTAACTGTTCACGTTTTTTGCTCATTTAAGAAATTATTTTCATATTCTGATCAATTTTTATGAGGGTTTTGCATACAAACTCATAAAATCAATAAGGATCTTATACAAATCCTTTTAAATACATGTATAAAAAACTATTCCCTCTTGTGGTTTCTATTTTCTCTCCTAGTAGTATTATTTCATGGACAGAAGTTCTAACGTTGAAATTAGTACATTTTTTCTTCTTCAGTTGGTGGTCTCTTCTGTTCCCAGCCAATGTTTCCTCTCAGTGCTTTATTATTATTATTAAACTTTTGGCCAGGCTGCACAGCATGTGGGATCTTAATTCCCCAACCAGGCATGGAACCCATGCCCTTTGCATTGTCAGTGCAGTCCTAACCACTGGAATGCCAGGGAAATCCCTGCTTTAGTTTTTATATTTAGAAGTCCAATAAATCTGGAATTGAATATTTCATGTGCAGTGAGGTAGAGATGAACATTATTTACCAAACAATGATCTAATTTATCCAGAATCATTTGTTGATGCAGCCATTCTTACCCTCTGTGCTACAGTGTCATCTTTTTCAGATATTTGATTGTTGCTTGTAACAATGCCACTACTCCCACTGGCTTCTTTTAGCCAATGACTGAGCGACACATACAGACACTAAGATACTCATAGGGCTCTTCCAACAGCCACCTCTGGTTTCAAGATTCCTCTGTATCTTTGCCTAGCTTGCTTTTTTGAGACCACCTGAAGTCTAGATCCTCCTCACCCTAACTTTTCTTTCTCTTTCACCCTGGGCAAGAATTGCATCCTGGTCTGACAACTTTTCCATATTTCTCTGGTTCACACCCAGTTCCTTCACACAGGTACTTTTCCTAATAAAATATTCACATGTTTAGTTTCATTTCAGAGTGTGCTTCTTCTGTTAGGTATGGGCGGACATAAGTGTTGTCAAGAGTGGTCTGAGTAAACAGGCAGCAAGATGGGTATTTGGAATTGACTCAAAGGTGGGAAGTGGCACAGATATAGGTAAGGTAAAGTAGCAACTTGATTGTGAAAGATTTCACCAGTGGTGAAACCCCAGATTTGTAGGTGCCCAATATGCTACTGGAGATCAGTGGAGAAATAACTCCAGAAAGACTGAAGAGACAGAACCAAAGCAACAACACCCAGTTGTGGATATGACTGGTGATGGAAGTAAAGTCCAATGCTGTAAAGAGCAATATTCCATGAATCAAGGTAAACTGGAAGTGGTCAAACAGGAGATGGCAAGAGTGAACATTGACATTTTAGGAATCAGGGAACTAAAATGTACTGGAATGGGTGAATTTAACTCAGATGACCATTATATCTACTACTGTGGGCAAGAATCCCATATAAGAAATGGAGTAGCCATCAGAGTGACCAAAAATGTCTGAAATGTAGTACTTGGATGCAATCTCAAAAATGACAGAATGGTCTCTGCTCATTTCCAAGGCAAACCATTCAATATCACAGTAATCCAAATCTATGCCCAAACCAGTAATGCTTAAGAGCTGAAGTTGAATGGTTCTATGAAGACCTACAAGGTCTTCTAGAACTAACACCCCCAAAAAGATGTCCTTTTTATTATAGGGGACTGGAATGCAAAAGTAGGAAGTCAAGAGATACCTGGAGTAACAGGCAAATTTGGCCTTGGAATACAGAATGAAGCAGGGCAAAGGCAAACAGAGTTTGGCCAAGACAAGGCACTGTTCATAGGAAACACTGTCTTCCAACAACACAAGAGAAGACTCTACACATGGGCATCACCAGATGATCAATACCAAAATCAGACTGCTTATATTCTTTGTAGCCAAAGATGGCGAAGCTCTATACAGTCAGCAAAAACAAGACTGAGAGCTGACTGTGGCTCAGATCATGAACTCCTTATTGCCAAATTCAGACTTAAATTGAATAAAGTAGGGAAAAACCACTAGACCATTCAAGTATGACCTATATCAAATCTCTAATGATTATACCTTAAAAGTGACAAATAGATTCAAGGGGTTATATCTGATATACAGACTGCCTGAGAACTATGGATGGAGGTTCGTGACATTGTACAGGAGGGAAAGGTTGAGATCATCTCCAAGAAAAATAAATGCAGTAAGGTAAAATGGTTGTCTGAGGAGGCCTTACAAATAGCTGTGAAAAGAAGGGAAGCAAAAGGCAAAGGAGAAAAGGAAAGATGTATCCATTTGAATGCACAGTTCTAAAGAATGGCAAGGAGAGATAAGAAAGCTTTCCTCAGTGATCAATGCAAATAAATAGAGGAAAACAATAGAATGGAAAAGACTAGCGATCTCTTCAAGAAAATTAGAGATACCAAGGGAACATTTCATGCAAAGATGGGCACATTAAAGGACAGAAATAGTATAGACCTAACAGAGCAGAAGATATTAAGAAGAAGTAGCAAGAGTAATACACAGAAGAACTACACAAAAAAGATCTTCATGACCCAGATAATCAGGATGGTGTGATCACTCATCTAGAGCCAGACATTCTGGAATGTGAAGTCAAGTGGGCCTTAAGAAGTATTACTAGGAACAAAGCTAGTGGAGGTGATGGAATTTCAGTTGAGCTATTTCAAATCTTAAAAGATGATGCTGTGAAAGTGCTGCAGTCAATATGCCAGCAAATTTGGAAAACCCAGTAGTGGCCACAGGACTGGGAAAGGTCAGGTTTCATACCAATAACAAAGAAAGGCAACAGCAAAGAATGCTCAAACTACTGCATGATTGCTCAAAATTCTCCACGTCAAGTTTCAATGGTATGTGAACTGTGAAATTCCAGATGTTCAAGCTTGATTTGGAAAAGGCAGAGGAACCAGAGATCAAATTGCCGACATCCGTTGGATCATCAAAAAAGCAAGAGAATTCCAGAATAACATCTACTTCTGCTTTATTGACAATGCCAAAGCCTTTGACTATGTGGATCACAACAAACTCTGGAAAACTCTTAAAGTTATGGGAATACCAGACCACCTGACCTGCCTCTTGAGAAATCTGTATGCAGGTCAGGAAGCAACAGTTAGAACTGATGGAACAGTAGACTGGTTCCAAGTCAGGAAAGGAGTACATCAAGGCTATATATTGTCACAGTGCTTATTTTACTTATATACAGAGCACATCATGAGAAATGCTGGGCTGGATGAAGCACAATCTGGAATCAAGATTGCTGGGAGAAATATCAATAACCTCAGATATGCAGATGACACCACCGTTAACGGCAGAAAGCGAAGTGGAACTAAAGAGCCTCTTTATGAAAGTGAAAGAGGAGAGTGAAAAAGTGGCTTTAAAACTCAACATTCAGAAAAGTAAGATCATGGTATCTTACTCTTTACAGGTCATGGTATCTTGGCCTGTAAAGAGAAGACATTAAGAAATATAAGAATTAGGTGACATGTACTACAGAAGCTATGGGTTTTATTTTAGGGTGCCATCATCAAAAAGGCTGCAATTTAAGGCTGAGTGAGCAAGAATTTATTGACTTAGAAGTACTTCCTCTGGACGCATAATTCAATACCCTACAAAACCATGAGGGAATGTGGCTAATTTGCTGCTGGGCTGGCTCTTAGATGCCTGGAAGAAATGACGGCCAACTCTCAGCAAAGCAAAAATGCCTGAATTATCCTGGAAAATGCAAAGGAAAGAATACAGAACTTAAGGGAAGTGAATGTGATGGTTATTTTTTTGTATCAAACTTGACAATTTGATGTATCCACTTGACTGTCAACTTCACAACATGCACAGATATTTGGTTGAATGTTGTTTCTTGGTATATGTGAGGGTGTTTCTTGATCACAGTAATATTTGTCAATAGGCTAAATTAAGCAGATGGCCCTTCCTAGTATAGGTGGCCTTAGCCAAACCTTTGAAGGCCTGAACAGAATAAAAGGTTGAGTAAGAATTCTCCCTCTCTGGACACATGTACATGTCTGGGTGAGTACCTTTGCTGTCCACCCGAAACTATCACAACATTGATAATCAGTTGTACTCCAATACAAAACAAAAGGTTTAATTAAAAAAAAAAAAATCTCTGACTCTAAGAGTTAGACATTAGTCTATGAAGGCTTGGACTCAGACTGGAACTATAACATCAACTTTCTTTTCAGGTAAAAGAAAAACCTAACAAAAAGCATTATTTAATTTTTTCCCTCTAGGAGTAATTTTTGCCAAGATGTTTTTTAGGGCCACACTACTACTGCAAGACTGTAGTGTTGAAGTTGTCCACTTTTGAAAAGGACCAGAATATTGTTCAGAACTGTCTATAAAACTGCACTTGTCTTCCGCAGTCAGTTGTGGGAATTAGAACCACTTGTTCATGCTACCTCAGAGAAGGCAATGGCACCCCACTCCAGTACTCTTGCCTGGAAAATCCCATGGATGGAGGAGTCTGNCTTTTCTTCCCTTTCAGATCATCGATGCAGCGACCCTGGTGGACACTGCTCCTGGTGATCGTCAGAGTACCTATCCTCTCCTTGCTGACCTCCGTCATCACCACAGCTGTGCAACAGTTTTTAGAAGCTTTGAAGCCTGGGTTTAGCGGTACAACAGTGTCAGCATCCATGCTAGGAGTTCAACAAGCTCAGACCATCGAGGTTATAAACAAAATATCTACTGCCTCTGCTCAAGGATTTCAAACCAGCTTACACCAGTTCAAACACCTGAGATCCACCTTAACAGGACTCCAACAACAGCTTGATCTCCACGCCAGAGCGATCGAAACGTTGAGTGTTCTGGCGCGCATAGACTGAGATGTGATATACCCCAGCTTTTGTCTGACAGCTTTTCCAGTGTTAAATGAGACTCTTAACAGGTGAAAAAGGGAGCAATGGATCTATGGAACTGGATTCATTCATTTATCTGGTTTAAAAATGCCTTCTATTTTGCTTGTTTTTGTTGTTCTGCTTGTTGTACTGTTAAAGGTAAAATCTCACAGCCCACAATAGGCGCTTACAGCAAAAAGTTATGCTTGCCCAGAACATGGAAGAGGAGGCCCACTTTCGGCACCCACAAAACCCCTGCTAATTTAGCCCTTCAAGAGATTAACCGAGACAGATAAATAAGAGTTCTAGATGTCCATCATCTAGCGAGACTCCGCCTAGCCCCCAAGAGGTGGCTGGATAGCCAATGACGGGTAAGACCCTCAGAGGAGGGCAACCTTAGACAGGCACAGCCGTGAGAGGGGCTGGCGAGGCTGGTGGTTGGCCGCCTACAGTTTTACGCCTTGCTCTACAGAAAATCAATACAAATGTCTCGAGTGCTTAAATAAAATAAAAAAGGGGGAGATGTTGGGCCCTAAATGGGAAACCTTAAAAAGAAAGGGGCTAGCTTTGTGTTCGGAAACTAAGATGGCGCCTAGTGGAAGAGTTGGGGGCGTGGCCCATGTTGTCTGTCAGTTTTTGATTGGCTCTCTTGATTTCCGTGCACGTAAACAGTGAGTGATCACCATAGACTCCTATTATAATGAAGGTGCATGATTTGATCTTTAACGTGATTGGTGCAACTATGGAAAGTCTCTCCTAAAACCCCCCTGCTTGTCTATATAAGCTGGGAGCCTGCAACAATAAAGCAGAACTGCTCAGACCCTGTCGCGTCTGATTGTCTCTCACTGGCCGAGGGGCTGCGTTGGCGGACAGCAGACTCACCTTTCCTCGGGACCCCTTGGCTTTGCTGAGGGAAGTTCCACTGCCTCTCTCTTTCTGCGGAGCACCCCCCGCACAAATTCACTTGTAAATGTATACTTACATGTACAAGATCCTGAGAATATAAAGACAGAAAATGTTATTTCTTTTTCTATAACACATTTCTTAAGCTCCAAATATTATTTTTACTAGATGTGTATCAAATCAAATTCAATTTTATATTTTATATTTCAGAGTCCCAGATTAAAGTAGCTAATATTAATAAAATATTGTATCATCAAAAGTAAGTCTGAGCCAAAATTCACATAATCCTATAAACCATGAAAATGAAACAACAAAGCAAAAACATTGACTGTGTGTGCTCACTTGTGGACATGATAATGATTCATTCTAAAACATTGCCTTTCTGATCCTAGTTGTTAGATTTAATCATAATTTGAAGAATATACTAGTCAGTTTGTATTCAAATTTTCATTTTTATGAAAAAGCAGAAATAAAACAGAGAAAACAGAATGACCACTTTTACTTTAAGAATTAGTAGGAACTTGGAATTTAAAATTTGTTTCTAATGTTGTGTTTATTTCATGCACAAAAAACCAGAATAGACCTCTGAAATAAAAGAGAAAATATAGAGATTTCTATAAACATAATAGGCTGTATTAAACCAGCCATTATGTTGGATATGATTTTTCATTTAATGTCAGAAATTGGCTTTTGAAGATGGCACTCTAAAAATCAAAGTGTTCAATTTTTGTAGCTTCTAAATTGATTAAAGTTGAAAAGAAGTAAGTGTTAAAGAAACATTTTGAAAATATAGTCATTCAAATCTTATTCCTTTTTTGGGGGGTGGGCAGGTAGTGCTTTGTTTTTATTACATCAGGAAAGGAAAAGATATGCCTGAGAGCAGCAATAAAAGATAAGCATGTCAAGGAGAGTAAAGACTTCACATCAGAACTCTCTAGCCCTTCACTATTAGAATATAAATGCTACCCCTTGAAATAAACCAGAAAATGAAGGAATATATCTTTCTCTTTAAAGTGCCAGATCAGAAGAGGTGAGCTTTTCTCTGAGAATCAGGAAAGCTGCCTTCTAAGATTTCTGTGATCAAAAATGGGGAAAGCACTATGTGGAAAGACTGAATCTCACAAAACTGGTTCTCAGCACCAGTCGTATTAATAGAAAAAATACCAGAGACTCCAATACTGTCTCACCCATTCACAGGATGAATGGGCAGTTGCTGCTGCTGCTGCTAAGTTGCTTCAGTCATGTCCGACTCTTAGCGACCCCATGGACTACAGCCTACCAGGCTCCTCTGTCTATGGGGTTTTCCAGGCAAGAGTACTGGAATGGGGTGCCATTGCCTTCTCCAGAATGGGCAGTTGGGGAAGTCTAATTCCAAACTTACATAGAAAAATCACTCAGTAATATTTCAGTACATGAATATCCTTTATTCATATAACTTCTTATTTTATTAAAGTAATAAGAAAGCACTGTTACTTGTAGGAAAATAGAGGCAAAAAAGAAAGAACACTTTGTGTCTCTAAATTAGCTCAGTTTATTTGTGGGGAGATTTTCCTCTACTGGCATTATCATTACATTATCTCTTTGTTTTTGTTTTTACTTTTGTTATTTTTTAAAAATAGCATACACCCTTATCTCTTAAAGAGAACATCTCAGTGGTATGAATTCAGCTTTATTCTAACTAAGTCACTGAAAAAAAAGAAAAAGGAAAGAGGAATTAGGAATACAGATCTTGGGCAAAAAATTAGCAAAGCCATTAAGTTCTGGCCCAGGTTTGACATATCTGTGGTACTTTTTCATAAGTGATTTCATCTGAACTGTGGCCGCTCAGATAACTTACAGAATTTTATTCAAACTCTTTTAGTCTCTGATTCATACTTTTCATTTAAGAAATCCTTAGTGACTAGTGCTTAGCATAAATTTCATGCTCAATAAATATTTATTAAATTAAATAACCATTCTAGTCCAAATCTGTTGGAATTCCAATACGGTGGCATAAATTAGGACTAGTTCCACAGTTTTACAGATGAATTAGAAACATCATTTACTGGTTATATGACCTTTACATTGAGCAATTCACTTAAGTTCTCTTAATTTCAGTTTTATCTTCTATAAAACTGTATGAGATTGTTCTGCAAATTATGTCACATCTATGAATAGCCTTTCACAGACTCTAACACATCAGTTAGGTTGTTATTATTTTTAATGTTATAATCAACGTTTGCAAATGGCAGATGAGTTTTCATCTCAGATTTGTGACACTACTTTTCCTTTTCATTCAATATCTTAAAATCGATCATATATAGGAAGCCACATTTTCAAAGTCCCAGATCATCATGGGTCAATTACAAATGGCACTTTCTTTCTTATTTGTTTCTTTCAGGACACACACACAGTCGTTTTATAGAGTTTCCCATGTGAAAGTGAAGAAAGTGAAAGTGAAGTCGCTCAGTCGTGTCCGACTCTTTGCCACCCCATGGACTGTAGCCTACCAGGCTCCTCTGTCCATGGGATTTTCCAGGCAATGGTACTGGAGTGAATTGCCATTCCCTTCTCCAGAGTTTCCCATAATTACTGTCAAAGATGCTACTCTTTCTCCTGTCATCTGATTATCATAAAATTCTGAGGATAGAGGCCTGATTTTCAAACTGTTTTTTTATTCACTAGAACTCCTACTCACCCTCTTTGTACGGGGAACTCAAGTGCTCAAGAAAAGGCTCTGAATGTTATACTGGTGGTGTCTGTTGTTTTACTTCTTCCAGGAATTGTCAAGAGGGGTTATTCAAGAGCACATTTATTTATTTTCATTTATACCATTTTTGATGCAGCCACAAAATAGAAAGAACAGGCAGTTGAGACTCAAGAAACTGAGAAAAGGCAAGGCATCCCTGTTTAATATGAGCGTAAGGGCAGCGCTGCACTCAGTTTTGGATGACAAACTATTTGTTCAACAGAAAATTCTATGGCTGCAGCATGCTCCTGCTGCAGTGAGGAGAGCACTGCACACATTCAGCCCATAAAGGCAACAGTGGCTGCTTTCGTCCATGAGGGAGAGTGAACAGGTAGGTGCTCTAAGCCACAATGTACGAATGAGTGGAAATGGCTTACTAGGTCACAAAGTGAGGACCGCACTGCTTCTGAACGAAGAAAAGTCAGGATGAAGTATTATTCATCTGCAAATGATAGCTGTCATTAGTCTCTTCAACCTTTATCGTTATGGTCACTTATTTAAGTTACATTTATGGAAGATTTATGCTAAATTGGGCACACCGTGAAGTCTCATTTCTGTCTTGCTCCCCAGTTTTAGCCATCTGCCCCAGCCTGTGCGGGCTTTCCTGGTGGCAGTAAGAATCTGCCTGTGATGCAGGAGTCCTGGGTTCGATCCCTGGGTTGGGACGATATCCTGGAGAAGGGACTAGCTACCCACTCTAGTATTCTTGCGTGGAGAATTCCACGGACAGAGGAGGTTGGTGGGCTACAATCCATGGGACTAACACTTCACTTTCACTTCCCATTTGGTGATCTCTACCTACCAGACCCCTCATGTCTGTCTACTACATCAGGCCTGGCCTCCTACCTGCCTTTGCTTCTGATTCTATTTCATGCCACTCCACTCTCTGAACTCCTGAGTGAACACTCTAAACTAAAGGGCTTTTTTTTTTTTTTTTTCACTTTCCTATTAAAATCCTCAATTTTCTTCTATTTCTTTTGGGAAGATACTCAAATTTATTATTACAGCCTCTCACAAGTCCCCAGTGTAATATTTGTTTCTCTTTCAGAGAATAAATGACATCAATAAATCACAGTTTTCACTTTGAAAGCGAAATAAGCCATAGAGTGTGCACATCAGTACTGAGGAGCATGAATTTTCAGGGTCTGAAGGCCTGAATATCCTCCACTAAAAGTTTCTTAACTATTAGCACTAATGTGTCGAAAGGTTATTTGCCAATATCTCTCTTCATTTTGAAGTTATGCCTGCTTTGTTTTCTAATGAGATACACATACACATATATATTCAGTTCAGTTCAGTTGCTCAGTCGTGTCCAACTCTTTGCGACCCCATAAATCGCAGCATACCAGGCCTCCCTGTCCATCACCAACTCCTGGAGTTCAGTCAAACTCACGTCCATCGATTCTGTGATGCCATCCAGCCATCCCATCCTCTGTCGTCCCCTTCTCCTCCTGTCCCCAATCCCTCCCAGCATCACAGTCTTTTCCAATGAGTCAACTCTTCGCATGAGGTGGCCAAAGTACTGGAGTTTCAGCTTTAGCATCAGTCCTTCCAAAGAACACCCAGGACGGATCTCCTTTAGAATGGACTGGTTGGATCTCCTTGC
>SJYV01026549.1:289487-362932 GCA_006410875.1 Neotragus pygmaeus | reverse complement strand
CATGAATCGCAGCACGCCAGGCCTCCCTGTCCATCACCAACTCCTGGAGTTCAGTCAAACTCACGTCCATCGATTCTGTGATGCCATCCAGCCATCCCATCCTCTGTCGTCCCCTTCTCCTCCTGTCCCCAATCCCTCCCAGCATCACAGTCTTTTCCAATGAGTCAACTCTTCGCATGAGGTGGCCAAAGTACTGGAGTTTCAGCTTTAGCATCAGTCCTTCCAAAGAACACCCAGGACGGATCTCCTTTAGAATGGACTGGTTGGATCTCCTTGCAGGCCAAGGGACTCTCAAGAGTCTTCTCCAACACCACAGTTCAAATGCATCAATTCTTCGGCACTCAGCTTTCTTCACAGTCTAACTCTCACATCCGTACATGACCATTGGAAAAACCATAGCCTTGACTAGATGGACCTTTGCTGGCAAAGCAATGTCTCTGCTTTTTAATATGATATCTAGGTTGGTCATAACTTTCCTTCCAAGGTGGATCACAATAAACTGTGGAAAATTCTGAAAGAGATGGGAATACCAGACCAGCTGCCCTGCCTCTTGAGAAACCTATATGCAGATCAGGAAGCACCAGTTAGAACTGGACATGGAACAACAGACTGGTTCCAAATAGGAAAAGGAGTATGTCAAGGCTGTATACTGTCACCTCGCTCATTTTACTTATATGCAGAGTACTACATCATGAGAAATGCTGGGCTGGAAGAAACACAAGCTGGAATCAAGATCGCTGGGAGAAATATCAATAACCTCAGATATGCAGATGATACCACCCTTATGGCAGAAAGTGAACAGGAACTAAAAAGCCTCTTGATNGGTGGATCACAATAAACTGTGGAAAATTCTGAAAGAGATGGGAATACCAGACCAGCTGCCCTGCCTCTTGAGAAACCTATATGCAGATCAGGAAGCACCAGTTAGAACTGGACATGGAACAACAGACTGGTTCCAAATAGGAAAAGGAGTATGTCAAGGCTGTATACTGTCACCTCGCTCATTTTACTTATATGCAGAGTACTACATCATGAGAAATGCTGGGCTGGAAGAAACACAAGCTGGAATCAAGATCGCTGGGAGAAATATCAATAACCTCAGATATGCAGATGATACCACCCTTATGGCAGAAAGTGAACAGGAACTAAAAAGCCTCTTGATGAAAGTGAAAGAGGATAGTGAAAAAGTTGGCTTAAAGCTCAACATTCAGAAAACAAAGATCACGGCATCTGGTCCCATCACTTCATGGGAAATAGATTGGGAAACAGTGGAAACAGTGTCAGACTTTATTTTTTTGGGCTCCAAAATCACTGCAGGTGGTGACTGCAGCCATGAAATTAAAAGATATACACATTAAATACACATATTTCATTCACATTTCAGGTTTCACTCACATTAGACTTAGGCATCCTCTTGTTGAACATAAACAATTTCAGAGCAACATCAGACTGTGCTACTATGTTACCAAAATCAAGACGCCTTCACACATGCCTTCACATTTGTGTCTAATCACAGATATTAGCAAACTTCCTGTACATCCAGCAAAACACTGACCATTCCCCAACTGCTGGTTAATATGAGGGATTGTTGCTTCTTTAACAACTATGCCTTCAGCCTCCTTCTAGTCTGCCTTTTTTTCCTAGATAAGACTTATCAACATATCCAATCACAGAATTATGCCATTTCCTGATGTTACCCAATGCAGAGAAAATGCCTACTTTCTTGAATCGTCATCAGATCAGCAAACTAAAGCCCAGATTCTTTAAGAAGCCCTTTCTCACATCCTTGTACTGAGATGCCCCACAGTTTCTCTCTTTGTATGGTCTCCCCAGTTGCAACAAAGAATGAAGCCCAATTTATTCACTGCTGTGAGTGTGTTTCTACCAGTCTTTGATTAGCAGCCCATGCATACCCTCTGACTGGTTGAAAGTATCCACCTTCAGGCTGAGGAATCATAAACTCCTTTGCTCTTATGTTTCTTTGTTTACTTGTTCAAGCACAAATGCAACCTGTAAGTATTTCCTTCGTTTGTTTATTTCTGTGCTTTTTCCCACTTCTGCCACAAAAGACTGATACTCCATTAGGAGAAGTGACTGTAAAGCCCTTTCTATTTTTGATGCCCATTGCTGGACATATGGCAGGTGTTCAATAAACTTCTGCTGAATGACTGAACTAAAAACTATATCAGCAATAATTATTTAGGAAAAAAATCAATTGGATCCTTTGAAATTTATTTTACTGTGCACGGTTATTGATCAAACTTCTCAAGATTCTAAACACTAATACATTTTGAAGGAGAATTTACATATGCATAATTTTGCCTTCTGGTTCTATAAATGTTTTGACTTTTCATGATTTTGATTTGATTTTGTTTTTATGTTCTTCAGTTTATTTTTATCAATTTCTTCTTTTAAACATTGGATTTTATCTTCCTGGTTTACTCCTGAATATATCATAGAATCTGTAATTTATGAAATAATATTCCAAATGCAATTTCTCAATATGGTGAAAAGATTACCACCATTTTAATATGCTATGGCAACAATCAACAGAAGCTTCATTTTATTTATAAAGATGTTATTTGTAGGTTGAAAGTGAAATCTCACTTTGAGTGTCTGAAGAATCTCACTCGAAAATCTTAAGGACTCCATGGAAACTTTCACTGTTATGACGTAAGAAAAATAGATTGCAATTGAAAAATAGCTTTCATTTATTTAGAGTCCAGTGGGACATTCATTATTTGTATTTCTTCTTCGATAATGTGATTATGAGGTTTGACCTTCCACTTAGAGATGAGAAAATCTAATCATGAGTTTATATCCTTTCATATTTCTACTAGTCAGAGTACTGCCTGAAGAGGGACATGTAAGCATATTCAAACTGATGAAAAATGACCTTTTTAAATTTGCATTGGTTGAAAGTTGAGGCTGTACCTGCCTACTCAACATTCAAAATGCTGCTTTGGGGATAAATAGATCTGGCTCTTTTGTGTCTATATCCATTAATTGGGATTGGTTGAGTTTTCTTGCAATAATAAAGGATTCTAAAATCTCTAGACCTTAAAACAATGATTGTTAATTACCAATATAGTCAAAGTGTGCTGTGGGCTAAGGCCACTCTCCAGGATATATGTTCTCCAGATGCCTAACCTTGCATCTGCATGTCACCATCGGTGTTCACAATAGACAATGGCAAGAGGAAATGAGAAGGGGAGAGCTGTGTACCAGCAATGAAATGCCTCTGCTCAAAATCACACACTTCATTGCCATGCACACTTTTTAAACAAAGCTCATCCCATAGCTACACCTCATGTGAAGTTCAGGATACAAGAGGGAATGCAAAAGTACAAACCTACATATAATAGACCAGGAAGAAGTAAAGCAGGGTTGAATGGTTGTACTGTTTGCTCTGCTACACAGCTGTGATTTGCCAAAACCCAGAAATACGCATCATTGGTACATAAAAATAGGACACCTGGATTCAATGTTTGTATTCTATAGATGTGAGGCATCTAAATTCCATAGGTGCACTTTCATGTGTTAACATATCTAACTGAGATGAAGACAAATAGAAACATACAACATACAAGCATCCTAGATGATCTTCTACACGTAAATGTTACTGAGACTTTCTCCCCGAAGAAAAACACAGAAAGACTCGAAAAGATGACCATTCCCTTCAATCACTTAGTAAAAAAAAAAAAAAAAAAAGCACTGATCTTGGAGAGAGACAAACTTGAGTTTTAGTTCTAGCCTTTTGGAGTGACAGGTAGTTTTCTTACAGAATATATTGAAAATGTTCCCATTTAATTGATGGAGAAATTGAAGGGCCAAAATGAGGACTTACAATGAGAGGGACAAAGATAGAAATTAGAGCCTATATTCAGTTCAGTTCAGTTCAGTCGCTCAGTCGTGTCCGACTCTTTGCGACCCCATGAATCGCAGCACACCAGGCCTCCCTGTCTATCACCAACTCCTGGAGTTCACTCAGACTCGTGTCCGTTGAGTCAGTGATGCCATCCAGCCATCTCATCCTCTGTCGTCCCCTTCTTCTCCTGCCCCCAATCATCCCCAGCACCAAAGTCTTTTCCAATGAGTCAACTCTTCGCATGAGGTGGCCAAAGTACTGGAGTTTCAGCTTTAGCATCATTCCTTCCAAAGAACGCCCAGGGTTGATCTCCTTCAGAATGGACTGGTTGTATCTCCTTGCAGTCCAAGGGACTCTCAAGAGTCTTCTCCAACACCACAGTTCAAAAGCATCAATTCTTCGGCACTCTGCCTTCTTCACAGTCCAACTCTCACATCCATACATGACTACTGGAAAAACCATAGCCTTGACTAGACGGACCTTAGTTGGCAAAGTAATGTTTCTGCTTTTGAATATGCTATCTATAGGTTGGTCATAACTTTTCTTCCTGTTTATCATCTTTAATTGAGGTTTATCATTGTTTTTGAAACAGTGTGATTTAAATTATTATCTCATCCTGTGATAAATAATCCATGTAAAAATATACATTAATAATAACATTTCTATAAAACACAGTGTAAAAGTAGGAAGCATGGACAATTCCATATTTTTTAGAAAATAAAGTATTTTATGCAATAAAAGTATGTATCACAAATGTATCATAGCATATAAGTCACACTCCAATATTATGAGGTATACTGGGCTCAACTGAATATGAGTTTCCATTACCTAATAAATCATTAAATTACTTGCTTTCGCAGACAAAGCACCATCCACCTTTGTGACTTTGAACAAAATAATTTTTCTACTGCCAACTTTTCTTCATAAATGGTTAAATATTTTATGTTTTGAGAAGTGGAGCCTTTGACTCCACTTTATTGGATCACAATAAACTGTGGAAAATTCTTAAAGACACAGAAATACCAGACCACCTGACTGGTCTCTTGAAAAACCTATATAAAAGTCAGGAAGCAACAGTTAGAACTGGACATGGAACAACAGACTGGTTCCAAATAGGGAAAGGAGTACANTGTGTATTCATTGGAAGGACTGATGCTGAGTCTGAAACTTAAATCCTTTCGCCACCTCATGCGAAGAGTTAACTCACTGAAAAAGATCCTAATGCCGGGAGGGATTGGGGGCAGGAGGAGAAGGGGACGACAGAGGATGAGATGGCTGGATGGCATCACGGACTTGATGCATTTGAGTCTGGGTGAACTCCGGGAGTTGGTGATGGACAGGGAGGTCTGGCGTGCTGCAGTTCATGGGGTCACAGAATCGGACAAGACTGAACAACTGAATTGAACTGAACTGATATAGTCAGAACCTGTTCTCCTATTTAAAGATTCACAGATTAGAAAAAAAAAGATTTCACTTATGTTAAGGGTTTTAGACATAGCCTTTTTCTGAGCCTATTCTGCACTGCATACACAAATTACACATATTAGCTTGTCTGTTATTTCCCATGAAATCGTTTTACCTATTAAGTTTTTAAACTCTGGGTCATGGCATACACTGCAGAGGTACAGATTTGTTCTCATGTCATATTCCCTGAGGCTAAAATTATTTTGATGAATGAAATACCAATAGATTTAAAAGACTGCCTTGGTGAAAGTGTTAGTTGCTCAGTCATGGCCAACACTTTGCAACCCCATGGACTGTTGCCCACCATCAATTTCTGTCCATAGATTTCCCCAGGCAAGAATACTGGATTGGGTAGCCTTTCCCTTCTCTGGGGGATCTTCCTGACCCAGGGATTGAACCCAAGTCTCTTACATTGCAGGCAGATTCTTTACCATCTGAGATACCAGGGAAGCCCCAATAACAATGTCAAATGGTTTACAATACAGATGAATTTTATATTTTATTTCCATGCTAGAGTTATCAATAATATTTTAAAATAGTAATTTAGAAAATGTTTATAAGTCTTAAGGATTCACCTTTGAATAAAAGTGTAAAAAACGTGAACGTGAAAGTTGCTCAGTCCTGTCTGATTCTTTGTAACACCACGGAAGTACAGTCCATGGAATTCTTCAGGCCAGAATACTGGAGTGGGTAGCTGTTCCCTTCTCCAGGGGATCTTCTCAATCCAGGGATCAAACCCAAGTTTCCCGCACTGCAGGTGGATTCTTTACCAACTAAGCCACCAGGGAAGCCCATTCACCTTTGGAGGCACTTAAGCTGGGATGAAAAGAGATGAAGAAAAAGTTCATATTTATTGAGCTTCTAGTTTGTATTCAGTTTCAAATATTTTTTGGTGTTTTGAAAGCATTTCTCAGCGTGTTTCCAGCAAATGCTTAAACATACATACAGGAAAAAAATTAATATTCAGGATCATTCCTCTTCAAAATCTACTTTTTCCAGGGCCTTCCGCAGTGAAAGGGAATAACACATGTGTAATACCAGAATTAATACAACCATGGCTACCACCTTTTTAACCACAACAATGATGTAAACATTAGAATTAAGTTTACTTCTTAACTCTTACTACATTTCAGGCAATAATTTTAAACATGGACTATTTCATTTAATCTTCATGAATCTATGAGCTGGGTACCACCATCACTTTAACCATTTACAGATGAGAAAATAGTAATTTTTGAGAGTTTAAGTGACTTGCCCAAAGTTACATGGCAAGTAACTAAGTTATTGGTGAATCAGGAATCAAATCCTAAGTTTGTTGGACATCAAAGTTAAAATTCTAAACCACTCCTTATCAAAACTCAGAATTATAACTGACAAGAGGTCTTTACTTCTTCACTTTGAAGAAAAAAGAATTGTGATTGAAAAAAAATTGTCTAATTGAACTGACAGTTATTATGCAGGCATCTGTGATTAGAAAGAAGGTGCAGCCCTACACGTTGACAATCTGAATGAGAAGTAGAAATTCCCAATCATTGAAAATGATCATCATTTAAAGGGAAAAGGAATGTCAGACTCATTTGCAAGCTGTTTCAGGATATATTTTATGGCTCATTAGCTTTTCTTGTCTTTTTAATATCTGTTCGACTTCTGTGTGAACATTTGTTCACAACTGATCAAGCTGTCCATCCATTGGCAAGGTCAGGAAGCATGCCTGGGTCAACACACACTCACCAGCTCTACTGTTAAAAATGATCAAATGCTCTAGTCTTACAGCAGAGAGGGTTTGGAGAATCTCTGCTATACAGAAAGGTTGGTGCCTTGCATTTCAGCCAGAGGACAGTTGGCCCAATTCCGTCTTATCAATTCCACACTCTCCTGCACTTTTTTTTTAAATTGAAATACAATCATTCATTGGAAGGACTGATGATGAAGCTGAAACTCCAAAACTTTGGCTACCTGATGCGAGAGGCTGACTCATTGGAAAAGATCCCAATGCTGGGAAAGGCTGAAGGCAAAATGAGAAGTGGGTGGTAGAGGATAAGATGTTTAGGTAGTATCATGGACTCAATGAACACGCATTTGAGCAAACTCTGGGAGATAGCAGAGGACGGAGGAGCTTGGTGTTCGCAGTCCATGGGCTCCCGAAGAGTCCAACATGACTTAGCAACTGAACAACAATAGTTGACTTACAATGTTTCAGGTGTACAGAAAAGTGATTCAGTTATACATATATATATATATTTCAGATTATTTACCATTATATGTTATTACAAAATATTGAGCATAGCTCCCTGTGCTATATAGTAGGTCCTGATGTCTATATATTTTATATATAGAAGTGAGTATCTGTCAATCACATCTGGCTGCTCTCTGTGCTGACATCCACCATCTACTGCACACTCCAGCAGATGTTGGCTGTGACCCCTTTCCCATACTGATAGCTCCTACCAAGTCAGTGTCTTCTGGCTGATGGAAACTTTTGCCTGAGTAACTTATTTCCATTAGTACAGATCCTTTTGCCCTCATATGCACTGCAGGCCCACTGTGCCAGGGAATTGACACTCTGGGAGTAGCCCTCAATTAACCACTGATGGGAACTGCCATATGAACTCCCAGCTCACACACCTCTGACCAGGTGTAATCTGACACTGGGTTTCACACTGTTTCCTGAAGTTTCTCTGTAGGATTAAGCTCCCATTGCCTGCTGTGGACGTTGGTTCCATTCCTTTTCCACTCCTGCAGGGTCTGCACCAGGGTCTTCCCCCAGGGAAATTTAAAAAGTAGCACTGACATGGTGTCAGCACCATCAGAGTCACTGAGCATGTAACCATGATTAAGATACACTCCCCTACTTCAGAGGACTTCCCAGTAAGGAGGAAACGATGCTCAGTTGCTAAGTTGTGTCCGACCCTTTGTGACCCCATAGACTGCAGCACGTCAGGCTTCCCTGTCATTCTGTCTCCCAGTTTGCTCAAGTTCGTGTCCATTGACTTGGTGATGCTATCTATCCATCCCATCCTCTGTCACCCCTTCTCCTCCTGCCCTCAATCTTTCCCACCATTTGGGCTGGTTCCAATGACTCGACTCAGCATCAGGTGGACTAAGTATTGGAGCTTCAGCTTCAGCATCAGTCCTTCCCATGAATATTCAAGGTCGATCTTTAGGATTGACTGGTTTGATCTCCTTGTTGTCCAAGGAACTCTCAAGAGTCTTTTCCAGCCCCACAGTTCAAAAGCATCAATTCAGTGCTCAGCTTCCTTTATGGTCCAACTCTCACATCCCTACATGGCTACTGGAAAAATAATAGCTTTGATTGCATGGATCTTTGTCAGCAAAGTGATACCTCTGCTTTTTAATATGCTGTCTAGGTTTGTCATAGCTTTTCTTCCAAGGAGCAAGCATCTTTTAATTNGTCCAACTCTCACATCCCTACATGGCTACTGGAAAAATAATAGCTTTGATTGCATGGATCTTTGTCAGCAAAGTGATACCTCTGCTTTTTAATATGCTGTCTAGGTTTGTCATAGCTTTTCTTCCAAGGAGCAAGCATCTTTTAATTTTGTGGCTGCAGTCACTGTCTGCAGAGATTTTGGACCCCAAGCATCAGATGCAAAAATATGGTGGGAAAACATGGAGCATTTGATGGAAAAGGCACTCCAGGCAAGGGGACGGCATGGACAAAGGTATGGTGATTTATCAGAGCAGGCTGCATGAAAGGGCTGGTTTCTGACTCTCAGCTTTCAACTCCAATGTATTCCTCATTCTGCTGAGGAATTAATTTTCTTAAGTAACACACTGGTCAAAGAAGGAGAAATTGAGACAAAAGAGGCTTGAAGGATAAAAGTGAGATGTGACAAATTATTCAAGTATTTCTTGGACATTCACCAGAGATTTAACTCAAGACCTTCTTTAATCTTGAAATTCACACAATTAACTACAGCATATATTGTTCTCAGCTACTAAATAGAAAAAATAACACTTATCTTCCTGAGTTGTGATGAAAATCAAATGAGCCCTTGGAAGCTTGTTTGAGGTGAAAATGCTGAGAGATCCATTTCTCTACCAAAGCCTACTTAATTGTGATTAAAATAGGCACCTTTTTAAAAAATTCCCAATTTACTATGGGTCATGGACCTTGAGGGTTGCTCCTGAAAATTGTAAACATAGAACTGTACATACTAACATTTTAATGTCCTCTTTCTCTTATTGTGGGCAACCTTGATACTCACTCATCTCTCATTCTCAGTTTCTCCAAATGTGATAATATAGAAGACATATCAGTCAAGTCTCTACTTATTATAGATTTTTGGATCTTTGCTAAACTCTGGTAAAAAGTTTCTGATACAAAATAAAAATGCAACCTACTAAAAAGGAGAAAATATCTGAGAAAGGCTTGATATCCACAATGTGTAAAGAACTCACACAACTTAACAGCAATCCTCCAAAAAAATCTGATTAAAAAATGGGCTTAGGATCTGCCCAGACATTTTTCCAAAGAAGACATACAGATATATCATTAAAACCTCTTGAAGATATAAAAATATGTTTTTTAAGATAAAAGTCACTCATCATAAAATTGACAAACTTCAATCAATAAACAAATACTATTTTTATTACATCATATGATTTGACTTCTATCTATATTTAAAATATTAGGGATAATAACCAATATTAAAATGGGTTCTAGTTTCTCTAACTAACAGAAGGAAGGCCAGATAACAATTAAAAGATTGCAATACAAGTCTGTCCAAATTTAAGTGTTATTATTTAAAATCTTTAAAGTTTTTTAGAAAGTTTATGAAAATTAATAAATTCTCCATGTTTACAATTTTATGTATCTCTTAGAGAATGGGTGATTTTAGTCTAATTATATACTCTTAAATGACACATCATGGTTTTAATGTTATGTATTTTAGTACATTGGAAGAGAGTATGGTAACCCACTCCAGTATTCTTGCCTGGAGAATCCCATGGAGAGAGGAGCCTGGCAGGCTACATCTGTAGGGTTGTAAAGAGTAGGACACAACTGAAGCAACTTAGCTCATAGCTCATGTTAGTACATGTCATTGAATAAAATTGTTAGGAACCCACAATTTATACATTCAGTGTTAAAAATAAGTTCTTGTCTTTAGTTGTTTCAACAGTTCTATTAGGGTAATTTTATATTTAAGGAGTGGAATTATTTAAAATCATCAAAAATGTTTTCCAAGAACAAGTACCTTTTTTAAAAACTTAAATGGGATTGGACAATGGCATGATTCAAAGCAAATTTCAAAAATAAATGTTTTCATTTAAAATTTTCATTTCTGTGTGTGGCATATTCTCAGTTTCTTGAAGTATGCACTTTCAGATAACCCTGCTTATATGTATATATACCTAATATGTATATCAGTTATAATTTTATATGTGAACATTAAAACAGTATGATTTTTAAAATGTATTTAAATATTCAGTAAAGAGGAAAGTCTGTGTGACCCCAAAGATTGTAGCACACCAGGATCCTCTGTCCATGGAATTCCCCAGGCAAGAATACTAGAGTGATTAGCCATTCTCTTCTCTAGGAGCTCTTCCTGACCCAGGAATTGAACTCGGGTCTCCTGCATTATAGGCAGATTCTTACCATCTGAGCCACCAGGGAAGCCCAAAATGTGTTCAAATATTTAGTAAAGAGAAAAGTCTGTGCAGCTTTTACTAATATATGATTTTTTCCATTATTCAAATAATGATAAAAATAATTCATATCTGTGGGTTTAAAGAACTGAAAAGTATGCCAGCAAAGAGATATAACTTTTAGAGTAATATTTAAATGGTTACTACCTGAGAAATCACTTGATATTTACATGGTCTAATATTGAAAAAAGAATCCATTTCATTTCTTATCCAAGAAAAATTTAAGTTATACTATTGACCAGAAGGGCAGAATTTTTTCAAGATAACTTGACACATGAAAATATCCTCTTTACTGATAACATGTTAGTGACTGAAAAGGTAAAGCTGTTTATTTAATTAGTGGGAGAAACAGAGGTTTAGACATAAGTTTAAAAAGTGTTGAAAGCCTGAGAAAACTTCATTTTGAGGGAAAAATCAAAGAGTGAGAAATCTAGTTTGCAAATGAATAAAAAGTAGAAAAATGTTAGAAATTAATGAAAATAGTAAAGAAATCCAAAAAAAGAAAAAAANTTAAAAAGTGTTGAAAGCCTGAGAAAACTTCATTTTGAGGGAAAAATCAAAGAGTGAGAAATCTAGTTTGCAAATGAATAAAAAGTAGAAAAATGTTAGAAATTAATGAAAATAGTAAAGAAATCCAAAAAAAGAAAAAAAAAAAAAAGGCTAAGATGCTACAAAGAACCTGACCCCAATTTCCTGTCAAATTACTAAATTGTATCATTTCTGCAGCTCTGGATGACATACTCACTAGGTTGTTAAGGAATTAGCTAATGAAGTTACTGGAACACTGGCAATTATTTTTGAAAAGTCTTCTAGAATTGGGAAAGTGATAAATTGAAGGACTCCAAAAAAAAAAAAAAAAAGGCAATATTGTTTCTGGTGTTCAGAAAGCACAAGAGGAATAATCCATAAATTCATTGGCCAGTTAGTCCAAATTCAATTTTATATAAAAATGAAAAAAAGAAAACCTTCCACTATGTATATTATTCTGCAACTTAGAAAAGAAAAAATTTTCTGACAGCAACCTGGGTTCATGCAGGGACTTTTTATTTACAAGTAAAAAGATAATAACTTAATGATGTCAGGGTAGAGTTATGGAGAGGGATACTGAGTAGATAACGTTTTATTATTATAGCTTAAGGAGGGTCTGGTATCTTGACATTATTGAAGTAAAGTTCACATTTGTTTAGGTATGAGCATTGCTTTATGTGTCTAAAGTTGGCAGAGCACTTAGGATAAAGAAACATTATAAATCACATGACATCAAGTGAGGAGGGACCAGAGGGACTCTAATATTGGTGTAAGGTCTATTTGAATGTGATATCTTCTCAAATGATCCAAGCCAAATATTAAAAACATTTAGAGATAATATATAAGAGGAAGGTATTATAAACCCCAGTCAGGACTAAGGTAAAATAATAATTCTTTTAAGGACTCTTCTTTTAAGGAGAATTGGCAAACAGGCAGGACATGACAAATGAGATCCAACTTGAAAAATATGAGCTGATACATCAGGGGTAAAATATTCTGAAAAAGATACCAGCAGGAGGAAGTCAGTGTCAGAGCTATAGAAAGGTATTTCCTTTAAGAACATTTAAAAAGGGACATACCTTCAAAGATGGCTTCTAGTTAGCCCAGCAGAAAAATCCCACTCTGGGTAGAGCCCATCTTACTCAAAACTTAATATTTTCAGTTATCTCCAGAAGAGTTAAAAAGAAAAAGGTTAATCTTCAGATTACGGGTGAAGGCATTGTGCACAAATAATTGAATTGGTTGTGTTGGCATTTGACCCCTTTCTCTATTACCCTGAAAGATGTTCTATACTGTTAAAATCAATACATAATTAAAGAATGAATGAAACAACCCAGTCAACACATAGTTGATTGAGTACATGTTATGTGATACCTACCATTCTTGTTGCTGAAAACAGTAGATTACAACACAGTCCCTAACTTCAATAGCTAAGCAATCTACCAGTATATTGCTGGAACAGGGTAGAAGGCAGATATCAGAGACATTCATCAACCTGTAGCATCTCTTTGCCAACCCATGGCTGAATCTTCAATTTAGATCATGAATATGAAAGACCCTTACTCTATAGATGCATGGGTTAATTTTTTCAATCTGTGAGCATGAAATTAACCAAATACAAAATCCATATTTGAACCATAGTGGATAGTTCTATGTAATAATAAAATAAGTTAGGGTGAGTATCTTTAGATCATTCAAGGTTAAAAAATGTTCTTTAAACACCAACTCCAAGTGCCTTTGATGTTTCTACTTACAATCGAGAATACCTTGGAAAGAAAATTTTCTCAACATGGATTAAATGAAGAGTAAGCACTCAAAGCTTTCTCCTACTCCTAGGTAAGTTGTTGAGTGGTAAAAAGATACACAGACTCCATCAGAACCTTGTATTTGAAGTTAAGAGGTTCTCTCTGCAAAAGGGAGTCACTTGTGTTCATTTTTCCAGGCTCATGATCCTTCCTCTGCAAATATGGGAATTTCCTGGAGGCAAAATCAGATTCTGGAAATCTGGCATTATCTAAACTACAGCAGTAAAAAGGGGGCATCCTTTATTTTGTCAGCAAACTCCCCTTCCTCCTCAGTTCTGTTGAAGCATATACTTAGTTGGTGAATTTTTGCTTTTATTACATTAACGTCTGATGATTTGAAAGTCAGGGTCAGATGACTCCACGGGGCAATCAGGCATTTCCCAGCGGTCAATTGGGAACATTTCATTTTATGGCCTCAATCAAGCATGGAATGGATTTTGTATGTATAAATGTTCCTTGATTTCTGTATTACTAAGAGAAGACATTGTGGGGGAACAGGTGTGAAGTGAATTAACGCTTGGAGTTGTGTAGAGTCAATATAATATGCTGTGTATGAAGTCAGAATGGTTAAGACGGAAGTTATGTGCAAATACTAGCCAAGGTATATACAGTTTTCATGGTTTGACCATTTTGACATATGGTTAATTGACAATTTGGGTACTATAGAAAATGACCATGACTTTTTCATTTAATATGGGACAATTCTGAAACAAGGAGAGGTAACTAAGGATAGTTAAGCCTTCACTACAGGTTTAAATTGGGAGTATCCTAAAAAAACTGGGACATAAGGTAATTAAAAAAAAAAGTTTATATATTATGTCCCTGAAATGTCCCAAGGTGGGGGAACATTACTGGGGACTGTGAACTTTGACAATTTCATTCTCTCACGATTCACTGGCCCACCTGAAAAATGGTCACATTGTCTCCTTACAACAAATCAACCATAATACTGTTTTCTTTAAAAATCTTTCAATAGTTTCTAATTATCCCAGTAGTTTACATGGTTACAAGGTCCCTCTAGAAATCCTAGGATTCATCACCATCATCATCATCATTTTTTTTATTGCCCATAACCTGATATACTCTACTCGTCACACTAAATAGCCTTAATTTCTACAACTTTTATTCTCCTCTTTAACTCAGTGTTAAGCCAGTTTGGTGTGAGGTATAAGTAAAACTAGTTCATTCAGTTGAGTTCAGTCGCTCAGTCGTGTCCGACTTTTTGCGACCCCATGAATTGCAGCACACCAGGCCTCCCTATTCATCACCATCTCTCGGAGTTCACTCAGACTTATGTTCATTGAGTCCGTGATGCCATCCAGCCATCTCATCCTTGGTCGTCCCTTTCTCCTCCTGCCCCCAAGCCCTCTCAGCATCAGAGTCTTTTCCAGTGAGTCAACTGTTTGCATGAGGTGGCCAAAGTACTGGAGTTTCAGCTTTAGCATCATTCCTTCCAAAGAAATCCCAGGGTTGATCTCCTTCAGAATAGACTGGTTGTATCTCCTTGCAGTCCAAGNGGGAGTTGGTGATGGACAGGGAGGCCTGGTGTGCTGTGATTCATGGGGTTGCAAAGAGTCGGACACAACTAAGCAACTGAACTGAACTGAACTTATACCCGAATGATCTAGTGGTTTTCCTTACTTTCTTCAATATAAGTTTGAATTTGGCAATAAGGAGTTCTTGATCTGAGCCACAGTCAGCTCCTGGTCTTGTTTTTGCTGGCTGTATAGAGCTTCCCCATTTTGGCTGCAAAAAATATAATCAGTCTGATTTCAGTATTGACCATCTGGTGATGTCCATGTGTTGAGTCTTCTTGTGTTGTTGGAAGAGGGTGTTTGCTATGACCAGTGTGTTCTCTTGGAAAAACTCTGTCAGCCTTTGAAATGCTTCATTTTGTACTTCAAGGCCAAATTTGCCTATTACTCCAGCTATCTCTTGACTTCCTACTTTTGCATTCCAGTCCCCTATAATGAAATAGACATCTTTTTTGGTTGTTAGTTCTAGAAGGTCTTGTAGGTCTTCATAGCACTCTTCAACTTCAGCTTCTTCAGCATTACTGGTTGAGGCATAGACTTGGATTACTGTGATACTGAATGGTTTTAGTTAGCCATGATCTTAGTTTTATGAATTTTGAGTTTTAAGCTAGCCTTTTCATTCTATTCTTTCACCATCATCAATAGGCACTTTAGTTCCTCTTTGTTTTCTACCTTTAGTGTGATATCATCTGCATATCTGAGATTGTTGTTATTTCTCTTAGGAATCTCGATTCTACCTGTGCTTCATCCAGCCTGGCATTTTGCATTATGTATTCTGTATACAAGTCAAATAAGCGGAGTGATAATATATAACCTTGGCATACTGCTTTCCCAGTTTTGAACCAGTCTGTTTTCCCATGCCCACTTCTAACTGTTGCCTCTTGACCTGCATACAGGTTTCTCAGGAGGCAGTTAAGGTGGTCTGGTATTCCCATGTCTTTAAAATTTTCCACAATGTGTTGTGATCCACACAGTCAAAGGTTTTGGCACAGTCAGTGAAGCAGAGGTAGATTGTAGTTGGTTGTATTAAGTTCATATCCCAGAAAATAATTCTTGGCTGGGCAGAATGCTTAACAACAACAAATACAGCAATAATAATAAAGCCTAGGGTAATAAACTTTGGAAAGTGATAGTTCCTTCTTCAGCTTTTGACTGAACACAATTTTCTCTGAGTAAGAAAGAGAGCTAGCTTTGCAAGAGTTAAGAAGACAAGGTCAGGGAACTGTGACTATGAAATTCTGTTTGCATAATTCTCCATTCTGTTAGACGCTTACTGGGTGCTTGGTCATGATGGTAGACAGCTCGTCCCTTTGTATGTGAGGCATCCGTGGTGAAAGAGGAGCCCCAAGTGTCAGGATTGATCAGGACTGGTCTGTTTCCTTTTCAAAAATGGGAGCTAATGTTATTTTCTCAACTTTTTTCCCCTTAAAAATTAAACCAGAAGGTTACACCTCAGGAAATTGAGTTTTATTCATTTCAGAATAAAGAAAATTAGAAAACAAATCCTGCTGGGCTAAAAATATTTCATTAATTCAACAAGAGGTGAATTCCCTTAACTTGGAGAATTTAAGTTGTATTCCAGCATTGAGAGACCAGTTCATTGTCAGTGCACTCTTATCCTTCACTCACAACCCAGTGGATTACTTTTGAGTCCATAAATTGAAATTTCAATTTTTTTAAATTAAATGAGATGCATGTGAAAACACTCAGCATGATTTTGGGATAGAGCAGAGCAAATGAACTCTTAGTCTCTTTTATTTTCATTTCCCCTCTTCTTTGCTTCTAATCATGATTTAAAAATTTGATGTTAATACATAACTGTTTTCCAAGATGATGTTTTGCAACAATACTTTGAACAAGCATGGAAGCAAAAACAACAGTCTCTCTGTGAGCTATTTTTGTAAACCCACAAGATGCCTTGGGTCATTTATAGCTTCCTGGTGAGTTCTTCTTAATTGGATCACAATGAGGCTTCATTTTTTTCAATCAACACCTAGAGAGAAAATTATTTGTATCAATTTGTGACTTATTTTTCCTGCTTGTTTTGATAATCATGAGCTATTTACAATCTGAAAATGTGTCATTGATTGATGGAGAACATTCATAAAAAGCTAAAAATTAAATATACAACACAGCAAAACCTACTTTTATTTCTCTTCTCGTGGGAAGAATTTTACAAGATGTGTTTCTTTCATATTCATATTGTCAGGATATTTTAGAATGATATAATAGAAAATACTACTTAAAATCGATACATTTGTTCAAATCTCTTTCTTTATTTCCCTTCTTCCCTTCCTTCATTTTTCCTTTCTTCCTTCCCTTCACCTGGCTCACTGTATGCTTAGAACCTAATATAAAAAACAAAAAACACATATTAACTACCCTTAACATATTGGCAAAAAGAAGGCAAGTTCCCAACATAGCAATGATTAAAGAATAAATATATTAAAGGCCATAATGAAGGAATAGAGGAACTAATTGTTAAAGATTTAATGAGTGCTACTGTGTGCCAGACACATTATCTTGGGCATTAAATACATACAAATTGTAATTTATTTCTTCCAACAACCCTATGATGCAAGCATCTTTCCCTCTATTTTCTTAGATAAGAAAACTGAGGTACAAAAATATAACCAAAAACATGTTCAATATCACATTGTTAGTCAGTGGCAGACCTGGGATATAAATTCAGGTAATATTTACTACAAATATGCTCTTTCTATCACAGTATGATGCCTCCTGTATTATTTTCTTACTGCTGCTATAACAAATTGCCATACAATTAATGTTATAGGATAACACAGATTTATTTTCTTTTTTATTGAAGTATAGTTGATTTATAATATTATATATTTAAGCAGAGTATATCATGAGAAATGCTGGAATAGAAGAAACACAAGCTGGAATCAAGATTGCTGGGAGAAATATCAATAACCTCAGATATGCAGATGACACCACCCTTATGGCAGAAAGTGAAGAGGAACTAAAAAGCCTCTTGATGAAAGTGAAAGTGGGGAGTGAAAAAGTTGGCTTAAAGCTCAACATTCAGAAAACTAAGATCATGGCATCTGGTCCCATCACTTCATGGCAAATAGATGTGGTAACAGTGTCAGACTTTATTTTGGGTGGCTCCAAAATCACTGCAGATGGTGATTGCAGCTATGAAATTAAAAGACACTTACTCCTTGGAAGAAAAGTTATGATCAACCTAGATAGCATATTCAAAAGCAGAGACATTACTTTCCCGACTAAGGTCTGTCTAGTCAAGGTTATGGTTTTTCCTGTGGTCATGTATGGATCTGAGAGTTGGACTGTGAAGAAAACTGAGCACTNCTAAAAAGCCTCTTGATGAAAGTGAAAGTGGGGAGTGAAAAAGTTGGCTTAAAGCTCAACATTCAGAAAAGCTTGTTTACAAGTGTATAAACACTAGGCCCCTGGTAGTTAGATTGTAAAAGATATGTGAGTACCCAAGCATACTTTTAGAAAGTATCACTAAAGTTTGAGCATTAAAAGCTCACTAAATGATCCCTTCATTATTTGATTCCATTAGCAATAAATAAAATCATATTTACTGAGAAAGTTACATCAGTCTTCTTTCTTCCCTTCCCCTCCTTCCCTCTCTTGCTCCTTTCCTTATTTTTTATCCCATTCTTTCTAAAATCACATTGAAATTACTAATCCCCTTCTGAGTTATGTTTTGATCTGACAGAGACTGCGAGGGAAGAAAAAAAAACATAGGTTGGCTGTTTTCCTCTAACTACAAGAATACATTCTTGCTTAGAGTTTGTATTGGATCAGTTGCTTTTATTCCCAGAAGATCTGAATTAATTGTGGATGAATCCAGGTTGGTTCACTATACCTTAAAGTCCATTTTTTTTAAGGGGGTGAGGAGAGGCATGTGACAGTGTTCCATTGTGACTTTTTGGTGTCTGATCTGACTGAGATTGAAAGCAAAAGCTGTTGTGAGTTAGCATAGAGGGTTTCTTTGTTTTTGTTTTTAAGCTGCTCTGGGTCCGCGTTGCTGCATGCAGGAGTCCTCTGGCTACACTGAGCGGGGCCTACTCTTTGTTGCAATGCTTGGGCTTCTTGCTGCAATGATTTCTGTTGTTGCAGAGTACAGGCTGTGCACAAGCGAGCTTCAGGNTTTTGTTTTTAAGCTGCTCTGGGTCCGCGTTGCTGCATGCAGGAGTCCTCTGGCTACACTGAGCGGGGCCTACTCTTTGTTGCAATGCTTGGGCTTCTTGCTGCAATGATTTCTGTTGTTGCAGAGTACAGGCTGTGCACAAGCGAGCTTCAGGAGTTGAGGCATGCGGGCTCCACAGTTGTGACTCTCAGACTTTAGAGCACAGGCTCAGCAGTTGTGGCACTTGGGCTTAGTTGCTCTCCAGCATGTGGAATCTTCCCACCCAGGGGTCAAAGTGTGCCTCCTGCATTGGCAAGCGGATTCTTTTCCACTGCACCACCAGGGACGTCCAAGGGTTGTTTTTGGTTTTTTGGTTCTATTGAAGGTTATCTCTCCCCTAGCCTTACCCCCCACCCACTCCCAGCCCTGCCTAAGTTAAATAGAAGTTTGCTTAGGAAGAAAATGCAATTTAGTGAGTCATAACTCATAGTAAAGCTGGGAGGAGTAAGAGAAGTGACAAAAGAATAATTAGATTGGCAGCTGCAAAAATCCATCTTGTGTCTGAGCTAGTCAGCTTAAAGCCAGCAGAGGGTAACCCTCCTTCTCTCTGCAGACCTTAATGAACTTGCTATAGCCCTTGGGTCTGAGAACTTGTGTGTGTTCTGCTGCCTTCAGTAACAAAAGTATCCTTATTTTAAAGCAGTTTTTATTGAGAGTCCCTTGGATATTGATACTGTTTCCTAGCTGAGTAACCTTAGACAAATTAGTTAAATGCCCCATGCTTCAACATTTTTATCTGTAAAATGGACATAGTAAAAACCCGTTACAATGGAATAATACTTGGCCATAAAAAGGAGTGAAATTGGGTCTACAAATGATGTGGATGGATCTAGAGTTTGTCATACAGAGTGAAGTAAGTCAGAAAGAGAAAAATAAATATATTATCATATAGAATCTAGAAAGATGGTACAGATGTGCTTGTCTGTAGGGCAGGAGTAGAGATAGAGAGAATCAACTTGTGGATACAGGGAAAGGGGAGGGTGAGATGAATTGAGGGAGTAGGATATATATACACACTACCATGTATCACACAGTTGCAGCAAATGGCATCATTTTGTTCTGTTTTATGGCTGAGTAACTTTCCATTGTGTACATGTACCTCAATGTCTTTACTCATTCCTCTGTCAGTGGACATTTAGATTGCTTCCATGTCCTGGTTACTGTAAATAGTACTGAACTGAACACTGGGATGCATGTGTTGTTTCAAATTATGTTTTCTCTGGGTATATGTCCAGGAATGGAACTGCGGGGTCATATGGTAGGTCTATTTTTAGTTTTTTAAAGAAACTTCATACTGTGTTCTCCATAGTGGCTCTGTGTCAATATATGTTCCCACCAACATTATAAGAGGGTTCCTTTTCTTCACACCCTCTCTAGTATTTTTTGCTTGTAGATAATTTGATGATGGCTATTCTGATCAGTGTGAGGTGATACCACACTGTAGTAGTTTTTATTTCATTTCTCTAATAATTAGTAATATCAAGCATCTTATCATGTGCTTTTGACTATCTGTATGTCTTCTTTGGAGAAATGTCTATTTAGATCTTCCACCCATTTTTTATTGTTTTATGTTGAGCTGCATGAGCTTTTCATGTATTTTAGAGATTAAACCCTTGTCAGTTGCTTTGATTACAGATATTTTCTCCTGTTCTGTGGGTTGTCAGGGCAATTTTTAATAATGATTTTTACTTTTACTATTTATCCATCATTAACAATAATGGTAACTTAAGTTTGCATGGCGCTTCAAAGTGCTTTCATCTGCTTTGCTCCTCTTGATCACTCAGACAAGCCTCAAAGGCTCACCTTATTCTCTTCTGAGAGAAGGGTAACAAAGAGAACTCAGGAGACTTGCTCAGAACCATTTANTACTTTACTAGCATGTGAGATGAGTGCAATTGTGTGGTAGTTTGAGCATTCTTTGGCATTGCCTTTCTTTGGAATTGGAATGAAAACTGACCTTTTCCAGTCCTGTGGCCACTGCTGAGTTTTCCAAATTTGCTGGCATATTGAGTGCAGCACTTTCTCAGCATCATCTTTCAGGATTTGAAAGAGCTCAACTAGAATTCCATCACCTCCACTAACTTTGTTCATAGTGATGTTTTCTAAGGCTCACTTGACTTCACATTATAAGATGTCTGGCTCTAGATTAGTGATCACATCATCATGATTATCTGTTCATTATAAAGTAAAATCTTCAAAATGCTGATTGAAAAAGATTACATGCCCTGTGAAGTAGTGAACTCCCCCATCATTTGGAAGAATTTAAACAAAGATCTGTTAGCCTCTGTCAGAGATATTTAGAAGGCTTCTCTTGTGGCTCAGCAGTAAAGAATATGCCTGCAATGCAGGAGACACAGGTTCAAACCCTGGGTCAGTAAGATCCTCTGGAGAAGGAAATGGTAACCCACTCCAGTAATTTTGCCTAGGAAATCCTGTGGACAGAGGAGCCTGGCAGGCTACAGTTCATGGGGTCACAAGAGTTGGACATGACTTAGTCACTAAACCACCACCATCCAGAATTTGCTAGAAAAACAGTCAGTTGACCTGGTAGGACTCTAAGAGTTCATGAAAATAATTGTGTGACACTTAAAAGGCAATTGAATGGCTTCTCAGCTCAGAGATGAAGCTATCTCAGAGATAACCTGCAATTTTAGCACTTATCCAGAAATCTTCAGTGGCTGTAAATCCTACCCAATTGGCTGGCATCATGGACCTTCTTTCCAGTTAGTTTTGCTGACATCCCAACATAATTGGACCCTAAATGTTTTCCCTGTAGAGCTCTTATCTTGTGAACCAACTGCTTAATCTATTTTGGCAGATCCAGGATTCACAGCTCTTCAGGGAGCTGTAAAATATCTTTAAAAAAAAAAAGTCAGCCTAGTCCAGTGGGATAGCCAAGTGACAGACTTCATTTTCTATTCTGAAGTTTTCCCCTTGCATGGTTATTATATTATTGTACAATACTTTTCTAATATCTCACAGTTTTAATGTCATTTTATGGTGTTTGAACACTCAGGATATTTTTTAAATAGACATTTAGTCTGATCAAAAAGGAGAGTATTAATGCTTCTTAAAAACTATACAATATAATACAATAGTAGTGTTTTTTTTTTTCAAATGAGATAAAAAAAATGTTGAGTCTTTAGCTATGTGGGCTAATGGTAGAATTTCAGAGTGAGAAAAAGACTTTCCTTAAATCTCACTTCCTGTCACAGATTGATTGGCTGGAAAGAAATTCTTGGCAGGCCAAAGACTCTCTACTCTTCAGTGTGCCAGGGCTGATTTTACTAGAAATAACTTATCGCTCATCTGATAATATCTCTGCTTAGATTTAGTACTTTTTGTAAAGGGAAAGAGTTATTTTTGTTATTCTTTCAGTCATGACTTTGGGATAGAAAATATATTTTTTTCTGCAGGTAATCATTCTATAGGGATATTATCAATAAGTTGAGTGGCTTTCTCTTTCAGAAAGAAACCACAAGAAGTTAAAAAATGTTAAGAAGTATGAAAAGAAATGAGAATTTGACACAAAGCAAACTAAATAGGATGAATTTTTTTAAAGGTTAGAAACTCTACATATTTGTCTTGTTTTATTTATAAAAGCAATCATAAATTAGGAGTATGGCATTAACAGATACAAACTATTATATCCAAATAAATAAGCAACAAGGATTTACCGCATAGTGCAGGAAAATATGGGCTTCCCAGGTGGCATTAGTAGTAAAAAAAAAACTGCCTGCTAATACAGGAGATATAAGAGAAGTGGGTTCAATCCCTAGGTTGGAAAGATCCCCTGAATGGCAACTGACTCCAGTATTCTTGGCTGAAGAATCCCATGGACAGAGGAACCTGGAGGTACAGTCCATTGCAAAGAGTTGGACACAACTGTATTGACTTAGCACGCACCCACAGGGAATTATATCCAACATTTTAACGTATAATCAAAAAGAATCTTAAAAAGTGTATATATAACCGAATCACTTTGTTATACACTTGAAATTAACACAGTATTATAAATCAATTATACTTCAATAAATAAATATTTTTTATACAAGCACTTCATGATATGACTAAATGTATGGTATGGATAGATAGTATAAACTATGAAATGTTATAGCAAAATTATGACATAATCTACATTAAATACTTTTAATTAATCCTAAATTGGGTCATACTTTATTATTTACTACTAGTTTAGAGATAATTGGTGAATCAAAATGATTGTTCTCTGTACTAAACATCAGCCCCTTTGCTTTCATCAGCATCTCAGATTTTAAAGACAGTCATGCTTAAGCATAATATAAATGTATTCCATAAAAAAAAACATATGCAATGTTTGTGAAATTTAGTGGTCATATACAGTTTCCAAAATAATTCCTTTGTTCTTTCTATTAGCATTGCTTATAAGAATAAATTATAATGAACAACATCTAAATATGGGGGAAAAGCAGAATAAATGTTGAACCAAGCATATTCTTACCATAATTATTAGGTAAAAAGAGAAACAGAGAAAAGTAATTAATCTGGACTCAGTGGTTTGTTCCTCCTAGCATCCCCCCAAAAACGTGCTATTTGATTTCTGGGAGAGAAGTTCCTACATTAATTTATTTTCTCTCATTCTCCAAAACTCTCATGTCTGCTAAAGAATTGCTGTGCTGGAGCAAACCACAGATGTGGGATTTAGGGAGGAGTCATAAAATCCCATCCTTAAGGGAAAACAAGATAATCAGAGTGTTCAAAATTTCAGTCAGGATAAAATATTTTGAAATCTAGAGACCACTGAGAGGGAATAATAAAATAGTAACTAAGATTTATAGTATCCCACAGCTCGTGTCTGATTCTTTCCCGTAAATGCTATAGACTGACTATCTTTTCTGGACTCTTACCCAAACTGGAGTTTTATACATGCACTTTGGAAACAGTTCCCTTACTGCAGAGCCATTTTTAAGTTTAATAAATCCTTTTGTTTGCGCAATCAGCCAATAGCAGGTTGACAATTTTTAGTGCTCTAACCTCTACATATCTCTGTTAGGCAATTTATTGCTGTGTAATAAAAATAAATAATAATTCAGCTAAAATTAAAAGGAAAAAACGTATTTAATTAGTATAAAAGAAACAGACTTTTTTACACACTTCATTTTGGGTTTTAATGTAATGAACACATGTTGTAAATACCTCCAGATCTTAACATGGTTCAGTTTTAAAATAATTGTAGTTATTCTTCAATCATCATGCAATGAATGCTTTTATTTTCGGTGAACTTTGTGTGCCTTAGAATAAAGTCACAGAAATTAGGAGAGAACTATTTGCTTAATTATTAGAAGAGTTTAAAAGATGGAAGTTCTTGCTTTCAGTGTCATTTATTATTTTTGTATATTTGTTGGGCTCAACATGGATGCCAAAGATTACAAGAGAAGGCAACCTCCTTAAAAACACTTATGGGTAGAATGATGATTTTACAGCTCATAAAATGAATTGCACAATTCTTAAAGTGAATATCATAATTATCACAGCAATAACTCTAAAGGTCTACATATTTTTACTTGGTCCCAACAGATCTTCACTATAATACACACATATATATATATGTAATGTATAATATTTATATCTATATAGTAGCAAAATTACAGGGATGAAAAGAATGAAAGGAAAAGAGGGCAGGAACAAACAAGAGTTCACATAATTAATATAGACCTATTTCTAAAGGAAATCAACCCTGAATATTCATTGGAAGAACTGTTGCTGAAGCTGAAGCTCCCATCATCTNAATTACAGGGATGAAAAGAATGAAAGGAAAAGAGGGCAGGAACAAACAAGAGTTCACATAATTAATATAGACCTATTTCTAAAGGAAATCAACCCTGAATATTCATTGGAAGAACTGTTGCTGAAGCTGAAGCTCCCATCATCTGGCCACTGGATGCAAAGAGCTGACTTATTGGAAAAGACCCTGATGCTGGGAAAGACTGAAGGCAAAAGAAGTGGGTGGCAGAGGATGAGATGATTAGGTAGCATCACTGACTCAATGAACATGAATTTGAGCAAACTCTGGAAGATAGTGGAAGACAGAGAAGCCTAATGTGCTGCAGTCCATGAGGTCACAAAGAGTTAGACACGACTAAAGTGACTGAACAAGAACAACATTTTTAATAGATTCATTATCTGAGATGTTTAAAAAGTTTGAATATACTGTAGCTTGTCTCCTGTGAAGTGGTCCTCAATTTGGGTGATTCAGATACTCCTTAGATTTGTGGAGTAGATGCAATAAGCCTGGTTTGCCTACTGTCTTCAGTGCCCAGGTTCCTCTCCACTTATGCCCTTTCCAGATATGAGAACAATTCTGAACACACAAAAGTCCACCTCCCTCTTTTCTTACAGTTATATGTGTGAAATATGTAAGCCATGATTGTTCTCTTTTGTATTTTTATGCAATGCAACTTCTAGGGGCTTCATTTTCTCCCAGTTTGACAAGAAACAGCATAGGTTGGAGGAGGGAAATGGCACAAGAGAGGGGCCCTAATTTTGGTCCTTCCCCAACTCACCTGTGGAAGAATTCATGCAGGATCAGTTTTCCATTATTATCAGAAATAGATAATACCAGGAAAGAACCAAGAGGCCTGCAGTCTGATTTCTGGCATATTTTCATGACCTCCAGATCTGACGGCTCCAGATTTCACCACTCTGGGCCTCATTACAGTTGGTGGGATGCTCTCAGGGGTGGACCATAAACACAGGATTTGGGAATTCCCTGGTAGTCCAGTGGTTAGGACTCCATGCTTCCACTACAGGGGGCACGGGTTTGATCCCTTGTTGGGGAAATAAGATCCCATATGCTGTGTAGCATGGCCAAAAAAAATACCCTGCTATTGTAGGGAATAAAACAGTGTATCCGACTTGTAGTCCATTGCATTTCAAGAAAGTACTTAAGTTGTCTTAAAGGCTGATGGAGGTGGAGTAGGTGAGAGGGATCGAACACTTTTTTTTTTTAGAAAGCAACAGGAACCTGTGACATAGACTAGATGAATTTCATGCAAATTCTATGTAAATCGATGTAAATATTTTCACAGAAGCCCTGAATCATCTACTCATGGTACCAAATAGCAAAAACAAAAAAGCAAAAATATAATACTGCTTCCCATGTTGCTTGTCTAACCTAATTAGTCATAGTGCTCAAAGATCTGCCATCAATGAATCATCGACTAGATTTCTAAAAGTTTTAATTGGAGGAAAATTGATTTACAATGTTGTGCTGGTTTCTGCTGTACCACAATGCAAATAAGCCATAATTATGCATACATCACATCCCTCTTGAGTTTCCCTCCTATCCCTCCATCCCACCCATCTAGGCCATCACAGACCACGAAACTGAGCTCCCTTTGCTATACAGCAGTTTCCCATTGGCTATCTATTTTACATATGGTAGTATATATGTCACTTCTCAATTCCACAGCTCTTAGAATCAAATCCAGGTTTCCACTGGGCTGACTCCCTGCCCCCTGAAGCCACCCATGTCCTTGAAACATGGATGGACAAAGCCCAGCACTGGCTTGAAACCCAGACAAGCCAGCCTCCTCCACCAGCTGCTGTCAATGCTACTTTCTCTTGAAAGACAAAAAAGGAACCATGACAGTGTGTATAAATTGTAGTCGTTTACATCCCAACCTGTTTTGCGGACTGTGATTAGCAAATTAAGGTTTAATGAGACAGAATGATACATTTATCTTCGAAGGAACAGGAAGACACTTACAGGGTAGAATTGATAGAAATGGCTGTTCGATGTGTGGGATGATAAAGAGAGAGATGTCAAATATATTTCCTAAGTCAGGCATTTGGGCGAATGGTGACTGCACATAGGAGATAACAGTGATATGTTAACTTCAAAAATATAGTAAGAGCTTCAAGCCTTCCTGAGGATAGTCAGTTTTTACCTGGTTCTCCTGTCACAAAAGTTAGCCACAGTTGAGACACTTTATCACCTACCAGAAAGAAACTTTCCAAAATGTTAAGGAACACCCTGAGCATCTCTTCCAGCGATTAGAAATCACTCCTTAGTAATGACCTTTCACTGTATGTTGAATGACTTTTTTCCTTTGGCCAATGTTATGGGCACACTTAGGTATAAAATGCCAGCCAGTCCCACTGCTCACTACCTGAGCTGTCACAGTTCTCTCTGTGCCCAGCAAAAGAATATCACTCACTAAGACTGAGCACGTAAAGAATCTGCCTGCAAGGAGGAGATGTAGGAGATGCGGGTTTAATCCCTGAGTCGGAAGATTCCCTGAAGGAGGGCATGGCAACCCATTCCAATATTCTTGCCTGGAAAATCCCACCAACAGAGAAGCCTGGTAGCCTAAAGTCCATGAAATCAAAAGAGTCAGAAACAACTGAAGCGACTGAGCACGCAGGACTAAATCCAAAAGAACAGAACGAGATGCTAACGTCTAAGTTAACCAAGAATTTCCAATAGTGCCTTTATAGTTATGCTTTTATTATATACACTGATAATACTTCAGTTGGGGGACTAAAATGTGTGAGGTATCACTTGGGATTATGGCACCATATATTCAGCCTGTAAATCTTGTTTAGTTGCTCAGAATTGTCCAAATACTTCTTGAAAACTTTAATCAAGGCAATCTACTCAGTGTCTGCAATGGTTGGCCACTAGTTCACATTTATTTGCTGCAGGAATTTAACTGTAGTCTTTCCATCTATTGTATGCAATTTTATAAACCTCCAAAACCCNAGAGACAGGAATTGTCCAAATACTTCTTGAAAACTTTAATCAAGGCAATCTACTCAGTGTCTGCAATGGTTGGCCACTAGTTCACATTTATTTGCTGCAGGAATTTAACTGTAGTCTTTCCATCTATTGTATGCAATTTTATAAACCTCCAAAACCCCTTTGTGGGGTTAAAAAATGTATATAAGTAAATGTATATAAATTAGCACTTACTTTTGTCTTTGAGATCAAATCCCAGAGCTAAAAACATAGTGAATATCTTTATCTTCATAATAAAATTTTTCTTTTCATTTTGAGTCCTCATGTGAAAACTTTATGCCAAAACAAAAACAGATGCTAAAACATCTGGAGTCACTAGTTTTACTGGAAGATCTGATATTTGAAAGCCTCCCTCTCCTAACCTACTACTACAGTAGGTGATTCCATCTCAGTGTTGGAATTGTTATGAAGACTAGACCTGGGTGGCTCAGTGGTAAAGAATCCACCTGCCAAGCAGGAAACGTGGGTTTGATACCTGGGTTGGGAAGATTCCCCTGGAGAAGGAAATGACAACCCACTCCATTATTCTTGCCTGAAAAGTCCCATGAACACAGGAGCCTGGTGGGCTATGGTCCATGGGGTTGCAAGGAGTTGAACTTGATTTAGTGACTAAATAGATACAAAGATTAGGATTACAAAGGAAATGTAGAATATGTTTCCAATCAAGATTTGTTTGATATAAATAAATTCCTGTACACTCTGTCAGTGTATCATTTGTTCATGAAGAATACAGTTTTAGAAGAAATTATATTGTTATTATAGAAGACAAAAATTGTATCCCTTTGCCATACTATACAGAACATATTTAGAAATGTCTACACAGAAACATCAACTTGATGATTTCACATGTGAATATTTGGAACACATTAGGTAAATTAGCACATACAGAGGAATATTAAATTAACCATCTATTTAGCATATATTTCTAAAGTTCACTAATTTTCAACAGGAAGACTTGCAAAGCAACAGATTTCAGAATAACTCCAAAAGAAAGGTTATTTTAGTTGTTTTCATCTAAAATGTCTAAATGATTCTTCATTAAATGATCCTTGATATATTAGTTCATTCAAAAATTACACTCCTGTGTCAATTATGCAAAATTAAATGGCAGCCATTTTTATGAGAATGTATCTGTATTAACTTAAGTTTTAAAATTTTGTATGAAAAAACACCTTATCTAAGCTTACACCATAGTCACAAAAAAATAGCCGAATTGAAATGGCAATAGTGATTATCAAAGATAAACATCAGTCACCTCTTTAGAAAATTAGACTACCCACATCTCTTATTACAATCCATAATTCTCACCTAAACATAGGAGTCAGGGCTTCTGTATTGTGCAACTCCCAGAAATATCATTTATTCTTTAGTCTTAGTGGATGGCACTCCCAGAAGTTGTGCAGTTCACAGCCTGAACAACCATACGGGGCAGTTCTGAAAGGAACACTGCTGGTAATGAGATCTCAGATCTTTTCTCAAACATGCCTATTCATGTGTCTATATATTTTGCTATAATAATTTTTAAAATAAAAAAACTCTTTATTATATACTTTTGGTCAATTGTACCTTGCTGCTGCTGCTGCTAAGTCGCTTCAGTCGTGTCCAACTCTGTGCGACCCCACAGACGGCAGCCCACCAGGCTTCCCCATCCCTGGGATTCTCCAGGCAAGAGTACTGGAGTGGGTTGCCATTGCCTTCTCCGCAATTGTACCTTAGAAGTCTGCTAAAATCACAAAACTAAACTATTATGGATTCTTGGGGGTTTGAGGATCTGCATACAGGACCAGTCAGGTTTAATCCAACTGACTAGGTGTCTCCTGTTTATGGGGCTTCCCAGGTGGTACTAGTGGTAAAAAAATTAAAAAAAAAAAAAAAAAACACCCTCATGCCAATGCAGGAGATGTAAGAGACATGGGCTCGATCCTTGGGTTGGGAAGATTCCCTGAAGAGGGCATGGCAACCCACTCCAGTATTATTGCCTGGAGAATCCCATAGACAGAGGAATCTGATGGGCTACAGTCCATGGGGTGTCAAAGAGTCAAACATGACAGAAGTGACTAAGCATGAACGCTCCCTCTAACGGGAAGTAAAATCAACAAAAATATGAAAAAAATCCACTTCTTTATAGTTATTTAGCATATACTCCTTTGACAGTGCTGTCTGAAGTCATAACAAAGATATAAAGTGAAGAAATCAGTAATTCTGCTCCGGTCATTCTTCGAGTAGAGTCACCTGGCAGGGCTAATATAATGGTTTTCAGATGGTATGTTTCAAAGAAATTGCCTGATAACACTGATGTTGTCAGCCTGCAGACCACACTTTGAGAATGACTGCTCTAGGATAATATATGGAGAAGGAAATGGCAACCCACTCCAGTGTTCTTGCCTGGAGAATCCCAGGGACGGGAGAGCCTGGTGGGCTGCCCTCTGTGGGGTCACACACAGTCGGACACGACTGAAGCGACTTAGCAGCAGCAGTAACAGCAGGATAATATAGAAATCACCTAAGCAATGAGAATCCTTATGGATTGAAACTTCTAGAACAACATCCAGGTTAAATGAAGACAACACAGGATAAAAGTTTTATGCATGATATATTCCTCAATTTGTAATAAAGTGAACATTACTGATGGAATAAAGCTTTTTTTGAAATGAATAACGGTTTTAACTTTATGATGGTCAACACTGAGTTCCAAACGAACATGTCCCCAACAGAAACAGCCCTCAGCATCAGACACACCTCAGAACCACTTGATAAAATGTCCAAATGACGGTGCTCACAAACGGTTCTCAAAGTCAGACACACATCAGAACCAACTGACAAGAAAGCCCAAATAGTACTTTGTGCTCAAAAGAGATGTGTGCCCTGCCGTGAACTGGTGGACTTAACTCAGTGTTGGAGCTCCCCAGCTCATCCAGATGCACGTTTCCGTTTCATGGAGGAGTACACATCAGCTGGCAGTCAGTGCCAAGCAGGGGAGAAACAGGGAGAATCCCCGAAACAAAAGTTTCATCAGCTGCCGGGAACTTTCCCTCCAAAGCCTCTCTGAGGGCTAACTAGTCAGGAGCAGTGGCCTTCTCACAGCCCTCCCCGTGCGCCTTCCATCATGGCCGCTGCTCTGCAGGTGGTGGGAGGGTGATGGTCGAAACCCGGGGCAGCCAAGTGTCGCGAGACTACAGCAGCCTCACACTGAATGCCAAAAAAACCTCACCAAAAATAGGGGTCTGACTGCCTGCCGCTCTAAGTCCAATAAAGAGGCAAAGTTGGTGGAAAGGAAAAGTTTGCTTTATATTGGAAGCTGGAAACCTGGAGTGTGTGGGGGTTCGGGGAGGGGAATGGGGGGCTCCTAATCAAAGGCTGACTCTTGCCCCACCCAGCCCCCTAACAATCAGTAGGCAGGAGCTTTTAGAGGTGAAGAGGGGAGGGAGGCTACATGCAGAAACAGCACAGTCAGCTCTGCCTGGCCTCTTGAAATTGACTGTGGGTGGTCTAATCAGCATCAACTTGACTGTTACGAGTACATTGGTTAGTCTTCAGTTCCAGGATCAATTTGTTCCCATTTCTTTGAGGTTGGTTCTTCGAATTGCCACAGTTTATGTCCTGGCTACAGTCTGATCATCACGTACCCACCTCATGGGCATTTCATCTGTAAGACAGCTCACAGGTTGTGGCTCAGCATATCATCTATAGCCCTTAAGGAGTAACTAAAGGTCCTTGGCTTTGCTTGATGACTAAACTATTACTGTTTTGTCTTATTTTGTTTCTGTGTGGTCTCACTTCTCTGATTAAACTTATTCTTTGGCAAAAGTTTCTCCACAGACAAAAGACAAAGCAGGTGATATGGGGGGAAAGACCCGAGAGTCTTGTTCTGTTTCAATACATTTCAGTCAGCTGCAAGCTAGTTCTGTCCTATCTCTAGTTTCATCCTTGTGCACAGCCTTGTTGACTCATCATTCCCTACAGGCATTTTGAGGTATTCTAACTCATGGCTTTGGTCCTTATCACCATCCTGCCATGACACAATCTCCTTTTTGTCTTCCCCATCCACAAATATTATCCAGCTTCAATACATACTGGAAAATATATCCATTTATAACAACCTAGCCAGAAGTACATGAAAGATTTCTTCCTCCAAAGTTCACATGAAACCTGTTTTGCAAAATATTTTTCAAATGGTTTACCCCTTTGAGGAACCAAAAGATTGTTACAGTTTAATTTTTTTTAAATGTATTTGGCACCATTCAGAATTGCTTGTTCCTTACACTCACTTTGGTTGCAAAATAGTCATTGTCATTTCATACATTTGTTTGTCCCTTAAGTCATTCTCCCTCTTGGGGCGGCTCCCAGCAAGAGGAGTTGATAATTTCCTGTCTAGTTTGGGAGACATTATACAGAATGATTTGAGACAAGAGGCCCCTTTAATCTTTCCATTGTTTTCTAAGGCTGTCCCTAATTGTGTATGTTTACAGAGCTGGGAACAGCATATATATTATTATAATTTTTTAAAAATCACATTTATTATACATCACAGGAGTCAGCTAAAACCATACAACCTAACTACAATGGGTCTTTAGGTCTGAGGATAAGCGCACAGGTGCACCAGAAGAGGTACTTACAAGGGTCTTCTTTTCAGAGAGAAATATGAAATAACAAAAATAGGAAAAATGCCTTCATCACAATTCCATCACACTACGCATTGGCTTCTTCACAGTCCTTCCCCTCAGTGTATAGTATCCTAGAAATCTAATTCACGTCAAGGTCTTCAAAAAATTGCAAGTGGAACCCTTTGCTCAAATACCCAAAATGGAGAGATGTTGAAAATCTAAATGTTCAAGCAGTCTTCATGAATTGACTAGGACAGCCCGAAGAAGAAAACTGACAATATTCTATTCTGCTAAAATTCGAGTCCATTCAGAGCACCCCGGATTAAGAATGGGTTCTGTCTACTTTGTTGGGTCTTCATATAGTGAAAAAGTAGAGAATGTGCATCACTGCTTTCCTGTAATGTCAACAAGTTTTTATGTTGGGCAATAGAAAGGCAAAAACAAAAACAACTCTGCTCTCACATTTATAATTAATATGATCACATGGGGCTAAAAACAAGAACACTTTTCCACTACTGTCCTGACTCTGCTACTCCCTACCTGAATGACTTAAGCTCTCCATTTCTTGTGTTCCTAAAATTAATGAGTTTCAAAAAGTGGTGGCTTCCAAATCTGGCTGACTAGAGACACTTAACAAACTTTTTGAAAATACACTTTCCTGCCTTCATCCATGGGTATTTTTATTCAATATGTTAAGGTATCTGTATAAGATATTTATCAAGAGACTTATGAAAATTAGATTTGAGAGAATTAAAGCCTCTTCAAAAATCTAAAGTATCTATTTTTGTGTCTCTATCTCTTCGATTTCCCATTTGTAATGAAACCTACATTGTATGCACAAAGATGCATATAGTACCTTCATGCATAATTGCCAAAACTTGGAAGTAACCAAGGTATTTTTCAGTAAGTGAAAGGATAAACTGGCACATCCAGGCAATGGAATAAATAAATGCTATCAAGCCATCAAAAGTCACGGGGGAAACTTAAATGCATATTCCTAAATGAAAGAAGCCAATCTCAAGGGGCTGTGTATTGTATGATTCCCAGAATATGACGTGCTGGGAAAGGTGGAAGGATGGCAACAGTAGAGACCACTGGTTGTCAGAGGCTCGGAGGGAGGAAGAGATAAATAGCTGGAGCACAGACCGCTTGTGTGTATGCTAACCTATCGTGTGTGACTGTCCAGACCCACAGAATGTGTAATACCAAGAGTGGACCCGACTGTAAACTGTGGACCATGGGTGATAATGACGTGGCAGTGTTGGTTCATCATCTGTAACAAGTATACCACTCTTGTGGGGCTTGCTGATAATAGGAGTGGTGTGCATATGTAGGAGATGGAGGCTAGGGAGAAATCTCTTCATCTGCTAAATTTTGTTGTAAATCTGAAACTGCTCCAAAAACTAAGGTCTATTAAAAATGCATTGTAGGATACAATAGGAGTCAATGAATAGCCATTAATATTTCATTTTTAAGGAAAAGATAAAAATGATATTACTTTTAGTTTTTTGTTTTACTTTTTTTTTTTTTCTTTTTCCTATCATTGGTGTCAAAGTTAGGTCCTTTCCTTACTTTAAAGAGAATAAAATGCAGGGTTAAGGCAATTGACTATGGCCATCCTCTTCAGTATAATGAAATCATTCCTTAATATTCTAAAATAATCAGCACACACTTTAAGGAGAGCTTTCAGTAGCTCAGACAATATACGTATAAGAAAGAGGAAGAATAGAGCTCCTTTTTCTTGAGTCAGTTTGTTTGCAACTGTAAAATTTAGGTGAAAGATGCTCCCTGAGTCTTCCCCCACTCTCAATCAAAAGCACATACATTATTCTTAATCAGTATGTGCAGAGAAAACACATCCCCAAAACTATATTTAAATTGTTCTTTTCTTAAAATAATGCTTTTTCAGTCACCTTGGAAAGATGTGCAAATGCAAATCTAAATCCCACAGGCAGTAATGATTTGGTTGAAACAAATAGTACTCCCTCAAGCTATGTTGGTTTGGGGGAAAAAATTACTCTTCTAATGGGGAGATTGCAATGGCTCTGTTCCTAAGGCAAAGAGATAGAATAAAAAAAGCCATACAGATAAGATGCTCTTATTTATAACATATAACAAGACATGTAGCAAGACACAAGCATCTTTCTGATGACTTATCCTGCTGATCAGAGTACAAGAGAGTTTATTTTTATAATTACAACAGATGGAAAACAATAAAATTATACTTTAGGCTAATGCACTCTCACCCTTATTATCCTTTTTTTTTTTTTTGCATGTGTGTCTCCCCTGAAGCTATTTTATAACAATATAAAAATTTCAGAAATATGGCACCGCAGAAGCCTGACCAGATTTCCTAATTATCTGTCATGACTCAAGACTGCAGTGAGAAATTAGCTCTCCTGGGAAAGAAAGAAATTTGATGGAACTTAAAATAATAGAAAGAAGCTTATGATGTCTCTCCTCAACAAGCTGAAAAGAAATCTATCCATTTTCAGTAGGATTGCCCTAACTAACTTTCTCATTTCTTTCATATATATATATATATTCCTTAAAACATAATGTGTTGCCATGGAAAGAGTCACTCTTGTTTCATTAATCAAATTTTATTCACCCCAATTTCCGATCCAACCTTGTCTTAATTAATATACATAATACAAATTAATGCAAAAAAGGATAAGATATATGCACTTGGAGGATATATCTATATATATCTATGTATGCTTAGTCCTTAGTCTTGTCCAACTCTTTACAACCCCATGGACTGTAGTCTGTCAGGATTCTTTGTTCATGGAACTCTCCAGGCAAGAATACTGGAGAGTATGTTGCCATTTTCTCCAACAGGAGATCTTCCTGATCCAGGGATCAAGCCTGCCTCTCCTGCTTTGCAGGCAGTTTCCTGCACTGAAGGCAGGTTCTCTACTGCTGAGCCACCAGGGAAGCCCATATCTGTATAGTTATCTATGTGTGTGTGTGTATGTGCTAGTTGCTCAGTCATGTCTGACTCTTTGCGATCCCATGGACTGTAGCCCACCATCTTTTCTGTCCATGGAATTCTCTGGTCAAGAATACTGGAGTGGGTTGTCATTTTCTTCTCCAGGGGATCTTTCTGTCCCAGGGATCAAACCTGGGTCTCCCACATTGGCAGGCAGATTCTTTACCATCTGAGCCACCACGGAATCCCCATAGTTATCTATAACAACAACTATATCTAGATATACAATAGCGTCTATCTATCTATCTATATTATCTATAACTGTGGTTCAGACAATAAAGGATCTGCCTGTATGTGGGAGATCTGGGTTCGATCCCTGAGTTGCATGGACAGAGGAACCTGACAAGCTACAGTCCATGAGGTCTGTAAAGAGTCAGACATGACTGAATGACTAACACTTCACTCTATCTATAACTGTGAAGTGAAGTCACTCAGTTGTGCCCGACTTTTTACGACCCCATGGACAGTAGCCTGAACCAAGCTCCTCCCTCCATGGGATTTTCCAGGCAAGAGTACTGGAGTGGGTTGCCATTTCCTTCTCCAGGGAATCTTCCCAACCCAGGGATCGAACCCAGGTCTCCAGCATTGTAGGCAGACACTTTACTATCTGAGCCACCAGGGAAGTCCTCTATAACTCTATCTACATTCATATTTATCAACATACCCACTTCCTTTACCTCAGTATTTTCCAGCCTCCCTTATACTTAGATGTGCCCAATGAGTGAATTCTGGCCAATATAAGGCAGGCAGAAGTAATAAGCCGTCCCCAAACAGCTTCCATGTATTGTTTTTCTCTCACTTTTGTCATTGTTTGGATGAATAACACCTGTGTGACTAAAGAAGCCACACTTTGACTGTGACAAAACCACCAGATTTGGTCCTTCAAAACTATGTGAATCTTAAAACACATCTCCCAATATATATCAAAGAGTATAGCCTTATCGTTCAGATCAGTTGCTCAGTCATGTCTGACTCTTTGCAACCCCATGGACTGCAGCACGCCAGGCTCCCCTGTCAATCACCAACTCCCAGACCTTGTTCAAACTCATCCATTGAGTCGGTGATGTCATCCGACCATCTCATCCTCTGTCATACCCTTCTCTTCCTGCCCTCAATCTTTCGCAGCATCAGAGTCTTTTCAAATGAGTCACCTCTCCACATCAGGTGGCCAATGTATTGGAATTTCAGCTTCAGCATCAGTCCTTCCAATGAATATTCAAGACTGATTTCCTTTAGAACTGACTGGTTGGATCTCCTTGCAGTCCAAGGGACTCTCAAAAGTCTTCTCCAACACCACAGTTCAAAAGCATCAATTCTTCAGCGCTCAGCCTTCTTCACAGTCCAACTCTCACATCCATACATGACTACTGGAAAAACCATAGCTTTGACTAGATTGACATTGTTGACAATGTAATGTCTCTGCTTTTTAATATGCCGCCTAGGTTGGCCATAGCTTTTCTTCCAAGGAACAAGCATCTTTTAATTGTTTTAATTTCATGGCTATAGTCACCATCTGCAGTGAGTCTGGAACCCAATAAAATAAATTCTCTCACTGTTTCCATTGTTTCCCCATCTATTTGCCATGAAGAGATGGGACCAGATGCCATTATCTTAGTTTTTTGAATGTTGAGTTTTAAGCCAACTTTTTCACTCTCCTCTTTCACTTTCAAGAAGCTCTTTAGTTCTTTGCTTTCTGCCATAAGGATGGTGTCATCTGTGTATTTGAGGTTATTGATATTTCTCCCAGCAATCTTGATTCCAGCTTTTGCTTCATCCAGCCCAGCATTTTGCATGATATACACTTACAGGAATTAGGAAAACACTTCTAATTTAAATCCCTGGAATTGTAATGTTTATCTGTATTCTATTGATGTCACCATTTATTTCACTATAAGGAATTGTCTTCAGAGATTCATTTTTTTCCCATGTGGACCATTCTTAAAGTCTTTATTGAATTTGTTACAGTACTGCTTCTGGTCCATGTTTTGGGTTTTTGGCCACAAGGAATGTGGGATCTTAACTCCCTGACCAGGAATCAAACCTGTTCCCCTGCATTGGAAGGCAATGTCTTAATCACTAGACTGCCAGGGAAGTCCCCTCCTGTGATCTTTAGGTTGTCGAATCTTTCATCAGTACTTGTCTTTTGTAATTCAAAGTGTGTGGAAAGCCAGTCTATAGAGAAGACAGCAATGTGCCAGGTGATTTTTTTCCTCTAACCCTGGCTAACAGTGACAGGGTTTAATGCTGGACTTCCAGGGCAGCTAGTTTACCACTCAACTATCAACTCCATTGTCAGAGCATGGAACGTGCTCTAATAACTGAGTACACTGAAGGTCCTTATGTAAAAACATTTGACAAGTACTTGTCAAGTCAGATTAAATTGTACCTTGTTCCTTGCAAAAGCAAACCAAAACCTATCTCTAATTAAAAAAAAAAAAAAAGCCCTCTATAAAACTAAATCACATAGGTTTCTATCAGAGTACAGAAAACTGACCCTAAACCCACTTATTGTGCCTGAGGAGTGCTAGATCCATAGATGGTTTAGGAATACTGGGCATGGTGGTATGAGGGTTTTCTATGAGTGGGGGTGATAATGTATTTTTAAATTTTTAATAGACATATTTTAGAGTAGTATTAGGTTTATATAAAAATTGAGCAGAAAGCACTGAGGTTTAAAGAAATTACGCCATTGCAAATATGCATAAGAAACCTATGCATTAATAGGTTTAGTGAGCTTTATTCCTCAGCAAATGAACTGATATGTGAATTTTTTCTCCTGGTTCATCGTACTTGGTATCTTATTTACTTAATTTTTCCTTTTCCACTAAAACTGACAAGCATTTTCACCTCACCAGTAACTACTATAAAGATAATGTTTCTGGGAGTTATCCCTTCCTTAAACAATTACAAAGAATCCAACATTCTGCGCAGTTACCTACTTTCATTACAACACTAAGCTATCTTCTCTTGATGGAGTCAGTGCTATTAGAACTCATTTCCCTGAGGTCTATTTCTCATTTTTACTTTTTCAGGAGACTCTTAGTCTCCCTTTCTAATTTAGATTATAAACTCAGGGGAAGGGACTTTGTCTTACCTTACATCAACTAGGTGTTCAATAAACATTATTAATTATCAGTATTAAAATTCATAATGATGTCAGGCTTGGTCTCATCAATTTTAACTCAGCTTAATCTAGTTCAATTAAGTTTAATATAGGAGGTGCTGCCCTGACATTTTTTTAACCTAAATTTGCAATTTAGCTCTGCCATAGGTGCCTCATTAATTTTTTTGTTTTGACCTCATAAATTCCTTCTATATGCAAAAAGTTTTCTTTGTGCTATTGCTAAGATACATTTTATCTGATAAATGGTTTTTAAAATATTCTAACTTTCTTGCTCATTCAGAAATATTACCCACAGTTTTTCTTGTTAAAGCTGATTTTTCTCCCAGTGACTTCAAACAAGATAACCAAACAAACTCACCTCTGGGAGTCACATTGAATATTAAGAAAGTGGGAAAAAAAGCAGGGTATTACCAATTGTTCCTGTGCTTTCTAGAAAGCTCCCCAGTAGCAGAATAGAAGATGGATTGAGCTGCCCAAGAATGGAGACATCAAGATGCATTAGGAGACCATTGGATTTCTCCAAGTTAATGATAATTAGGGACTGTACTAAGCTCTGACAATAAAGACAGCAATTAAGGTGCAGACAGACACTGAGAGGGGTGAGAAAAAGAGCAATTGCTGATGGGCAGCAAGTGGATTGGAACTTAAGAGAGGAATTAAGGATGACCAAGAGGCATTTGGTTGCAGTAGGTATTATGGGAGGAGCAGCAAGTCTGGTGCATGTGGTGGTGTGAGCAGAGAGTATGATAAGTCTAAAAAAATGAAGGTTTGCAAAGCTGGAAGCCACCTCTCTTTAGGAAAGTATTTGTTGTTGTTATTTTTTGGTCACTAAGTCATGTCTGACCCTGTGATCCCATCGACAGCAGTATGCCAGGCATCCCTGTCCTTCACTATCTCTTGGAGTTTCCCCAAATTCCAAACTCCAACAATGGACTAATGTCCATTGAGTTGGTGATGCCATCCAACCATCTCATCCTCCGTTACCCACTTCCCCTCCTGCCCTCAATCTTTCCCAGCATCAGGGTCTTTTCCAGTGAGGAAAGGATAGGAAGGATGGCAGCCCTGAAAAGAAGGAGGGTAAGTGGAATACAAAGTAAAGAAGGTAGAAATTGGGAATATTGTGCCAATACTTGCACAATAGAGTGCCAATACTTGTGGAGACAAATACAAATCAAAGAAGTATACTGAGCATGAGTGAATGGAAAAACAGGACAATGAGGAAAATGTCAGATTAGATAAACCATCTGATATTTCATCATCAGAGGCTCTTGAAAAGGAGAGAAGCACATGCCTTTGAACCTCTAGCATGTTCTCTCTCTGAAGAACAAGACTAACTTACAAGACACTGTAAAGAGAGGTGATATGAACAACTGAGGGGGTTTATTGAGCTGGTAGGCATTGGTACATGTCTATGGAAATTGAAGGGTAGCATTTTTTTCTGATACATGAGCCTGTATAGTGTTAAACACTTAGAATGTCACCTAAAGTGACTTTCTCTGCTTCGTACTATCTGCCTTATGTTAAGTATTTCATTGTTCCCTCCTTCATCCATTTCAGCTGTTGTCTTCTTCCTCTTTAGGCAAATATACAGTGAAGGCTCAAATAATGAAGTGTTGAAATAAACATCTGTTCAAACACATCCTGTTGAAATACAGACTAAAGCCTCAAGCATTTTTAGCTGACAAGTTCTCTGTACATATGCAGCACTTTACACTTACCAAGAAGAATTGTATGTGCTAAAAACAGGCAAAAACAAGATCTTTAACGCTACAATATATGAAGATTTTCCTTTGGGTTCTGTAATTTCCATGATATTATAATCATGTTTGGCTACAATGTCATAAGGCTTTTGATCTTCACATGGGGGTCAAAAAGAAGTTATTTGATTTATTTTGTATACAACAAGTAATAAAAATTTGTTGATTTCCTGAAGCAATAGATCTTCAGTTGGAGATGGAGTGGGTGAAAAAATTCGTAAACAAAATTTCAAACTAAAGATTCCACCAGGCTCATCTACAACAGAGGTAATGAGAGGTTACAGGCAGTAGTGAAGAGAGAACTCACTTGATATTGAGGGTCATGTTGTTTTACTCCTGACTCAGGAGTAAAAAAGCGAATTAATAATGCTCTTGACTCCACTATCAATATGTCTAAAGTGTGGATGCTTGATATAAGAACTCTAAAATCTAAAAGGAAGTCACCTAGGGATACATGGGCCATAAAAGGTAGCTAACAAATTCTAGTTGCCCTTCTCAAATTACAATCTTAACGTACTGTGATTTTAGAGCTGTTAGTCATGAGCAAATGTTGTGTTTTGGTCAACTGTACTAAAATGCATTTAAATAGCAACTTCACAGTAAATAAAAACAGTCAAATTTTTACCCGTGTTTCTTACCTAATGTCTTTTATGGAAATAACTTTTTAAAATTGGTGTATAGTTGCTTTACACTGTCACGGTAGTCTCTGCTGTACAACAATGTGAACCAGCTCTATGCATACATGTCGTCCTTCCTCTTGAGCCTCCCTCCCACCTCCCGTCCCACCCTTCTATGTCATCACCGAGCACCAGCCGCTGAGCTCCCTGTGCTGTACGGCAGCGTCCCACGAGCTGTCTGTTTCACATATGGCAGTATATATATATCAGTCCTACTCTCCCAATTTCATCTCACCCTCCCTTTCCTGCCCTGTGTCACATGTTCATGGTAATAACTTTTTGACTGTAACGCTTTGATAATGAAGGGAAATGTCGTATTATTGGAAGGCAGGTTAAGCTTTTTTTCCCCCTATGACATTGTCAGAAATGACAGTGTAGATGGTCTCATAGTTTGCCTATAGCAAACTCCAAAAACTTCAGGCCCATTCAGTTCAGTTCAGTTCACTTCAGTTGCTCAGTCATGTCCGAGTCTTTGCGACCCCATGAACCTCAGCACGCCAGGCCTCCCCGTCCATCGCCAACTCCCAGAGTTCACCCAAACTCATGTGCATTGAGTCGGTGATGCCATTCAGCCATCTCATCCTCTGTTGTCCTCTTCGCTTCCTTCCCTCAATCCCTTCCAGCATCAGGGTCTTTTCTAATGAGTCAACTCTTCACATGAGGTGGCCAAAGTATTGGAGCTTCAGCCTCTGCATCAGTCCTTCCAATGAATATTCAGGACTGATTTCCTTTAAGATCGACTGGTTGGATCTCCTTGCAGTCCAAGGGACTCTCAAGAGTCTTCTCCAACACCACAGTTCAAAAGCATCAATTCTAAGGCACTCAGCTTTCTTCACAGTCCAACTCTCACATCCAAACATGACCACTGGAAAAACCATAGCCTTGACTAGATGGACCTTTGCTGGCAAAGTAATAGCTCTGCTTTTTAATATGCTATCTAGGTTGGGCATAATTTTCCTTCCAAGGAGTTAGTGTCTTTTAATTTCATGGCTGCAATCACCAATCTGCAGCGATTTTTGAGCCCCCCAAAATAACATCTGACACTGTTTCCACTGTTTACCCATCTATCAGGTCGATTACTAAATACAGTAAAATTTAAGTTAAAAAATTCCAAAAACATACCCATACATCCATTTACATTTATGTTATGGGGACACACAATGTGTGAGTTTTTGAATAAGACATAGGCTAGACATAGAGTTTTAAAACGATCTTCAAACAATGGCTGGCACAGGGCTTTTTGTATGACATAAACACCTATTGAATTTGTTGAGATCTAATGAAATCAGGGAACCAAGTGCTAGTCCTAAAGGCAGTAGAAGGTTTGGGTTGATGAGACCATTACCCTTTTAAAGTTCAAAGAGAAATTATAGGTGAATGTGTTAAGGTTGATTGGTGGAGCAAAGCTGCATGTTAGTAAACAAAGAAAAAAGAAAAGTTAATAACAACTGAAAAGCAAAATCAAAGATAATTCCTTGACCTGAGCTTACAGAGGCTGGGAGACTCAGCAGTGATGTTTTTTACTTCATCCATAACACATGCTGTTCTTCTCTGGTCCTGAAAATAGCATGTGACCTATGAAGCATCCTATTAGCTGTTGCAGAAAAGCACATTTTCTTCTGAAAAGAAATCAGTTTAAGAATCAAAGAAACAAGTACAAACACAAAGCCAACACACTGGGGTCCACGTTGGGCACTCATTCAAAATGTCATGTCATTCGAACATGTCTCCCATTTTTAATGGTGCTTCACTTGGGTCTAATCACATTCAGACCCTGCTGGGTTGCATGCCATTAGATGCTTTAAAAATGTATAGCCAAGACACAACTGAAATAAAAAAACCCACACAAGCCAGCAGCTGAAGTGCAGAAAGAAGAGGCCTCTGGGATTTTATTTCATCTAGAGCAACTGACTTACAAGGTCATCTCCAACTTCTTACCCACCTGTGCTCCGTTCCCTCATCGTTAAAATAACAGTCATCATTAGAAATGATTGAGAGCCTCAGTGTCATATTTATTTTCTTTACATTTAGGAGCCAGTTTTAGGAAACGAGACCAATAGTTCTTACTGTCTTCTTTCCTTTTCTATTACAATGTGAACATCACTGGGAAGATATTCCCAAACATAAGCCTGCGTGTCTGCTAAGTTTCTTCAGTTGTGTCCAACTCTGAGACCCCATGGACTATAGTCCACCAGACTCCTTTGTCCATGGGAGTGTCTCCAGGCAAGAATACTGGAGAGGGTTGCCATGCCCTCCTCCAGGGGATCTTCCTGACCCAGGGCTCGAACCTATGTCTGTTACATCTCCTGCATTGGTAGGCAGGTTTTGGTATTTTTTAATCACTAGCACCATCTGGGAAGCCCTCCCAAACATATACTTCTACCAAAATGTAAGCCACGTTATTTCTGTATTTTCCAGGAAAGCCATTGTTCAGAAAAGTTTCACATGAAAAGATGATACAAAACTTTTTCCCCAAATATTTCAAATTGTGAATTTTCTTGTTCTGATCATTTTAGCTTTGTAGAAGGTCATATTAAATTGTATGTGCACATCAAATGGTATTATGTATCTTTAGGCAAGTACATAAGAATAACTGGTCCTTTGATTATTTTTCCCTGAAGTTTGAACATTTGCTCATGAAGCCTGTGCTATGTTTTATTTTTTATTGTTGACATTCAAATGGAATTGAACCAAGAGTTTTCTGGTCGGAAGATGGATAAAGATAAAACTGATAGAAGCTAAAGGAGCTTGTGACAGTGTGTGACAGTCTCCCAGTGTGGCTGCCTCCTCATCCCAGCTGTCCGGGTGATGTAATCCGAAACAAAGTGCATGTTATGAAAAACGACTTGGGGTAAATGTAGCTCACAAGGGAGATTACACTTTTCTTTTGCTTTCTCAAAAATACTTTTGTCTTGAATTGCCTTAATTATTAGCTGACTCTCAGAAGTATAAAGGAAACACAGACACACCTCTACTCATCAAGTTTGGTTGACGGAGCTAAGAGGTGGCCACATTAGGTTTGATTTGCCTAATCCCAGAACAACTACACATTAACATGTTTTACCCCTGAATAACTGTATGTGACACAAAATATGAAAGAACATATTGGAGATGCAGGCAGTTCTTCCTAAAGTAAATTAAAATGGCAGCAGTTTCAAAAACACTCTTGGAGGAGGTTCTTTTCATTCACAAGTTGATCTGTGCCATGGACAAAATCATCAGATGTCAAGAACAGAACTGTGGCCCAGGAGGCGAGGTGGAGACTGGAGCCCAGAGCTGTTGGGCCGAGCAGATGCAGAAGCTAAGGAGACAATAAAGATCTGTGAGCACCAGATGGGCACATCAGGGGCTTGCGAGAGCTGCTAAGAGACAATGTCAGAGGAACAGAATTTCAGCACATCAAAGGGACCACTGAACGGTGGATCCTGAGATGACCAGTGCTGAGGTCATCATTTTCCAGCCTCAGTTCAAAGTGGGAATCCCACCAAATGGCAACAAACATCCCTCAATCAGACCAACAGCCAGTGAACAACATCCTTCCAACATCCTAAGCAGCATAACCTTAAGATGATAGAGTGGTATGATATGTGTAATAGCAGGGCCACCTGACTATCTTCTTGCAGCCAAGCCCCCTTTTCCCAGGTGAATCCCAGGTTCAGGTGTGGAGAGTCCACAGGATCAGGCTGTTAGTTATAAAGCTCTGTGAATAAGCTACCTATGACTAGATTTGACAGCAAGGTGACTCCTGCTTGAGGACCAAACTCTAAGAGAACAAGGGGTGCTCAGACTTGACTTCACAAGTTAACCTTTTAGGACCATGTTTAAACATTATTTTCCCCCAATACCAGGGGCGAGGGTCAGTTCAGTTCAGTTCAGTTCAGTCGCTCAGTCATGTCCGACTCTTTGCGACTCCATGAATTGCAGCATGCCAGGCCTCCCTGTTTACCATCTCTCGGAGTTCACTCAGACTCACATCCGTTGAGTCCGTGATGCCATCCAGCTATCTCATCCTCGGTCGTCCCCTTCTCCTCCTGCCCCCAATCCCTCCCAGCATCAGAGTCTTTTCCAATGAGTCAACTCTTCACATCAGGTGGCCAAAGTACTGGAGTTTCAGCTTTAGCATCAGTCCTTCCAAAGAAATCCCAGGGTTGATCTCCTTCAGAATGGACTGGTTGGATCTCCTTGCAGTCCAAGGGACTCTCAAGAGTCTTCNCAATGCCAAAGAATGCTCAGACTACCACACAATTGCACTCATCTCACATGCTAGTAAAATAATGCTCAAAATTCTCCAAGCCAGGCTTCAGCAATACGTGAACCGTGAACTCCCTGATGTTCAAGCTGGTTTTAGAAAAGGCAGAGGAACCAGAAATCAAATTGCCAACCAAGTTCCAAGTGACTCTAAATGTAGACATTCATTCTCTGAACAAGCAGAACTCTTCCTGACTGGTAAATCAAAACAGCATGCTAAATATCTGTATCTGAACATCTCAAAGATATTGCAACACCTCAATCAAAACTAAATTTCACTATTGCTTGTTTCAGGGCATGACATCCACTTAGGAGAGCCAGAGATACAGGAATCATTCTTGTTTTCTGTCTTCTTTTTATCATCCATGTCCAATCCATCACAAGGTCCGATGGTTAAAGGATGAGTCCCAAAACCTAACATTTACTTTTCTATCTTCCTCAGTATGACCGTAATCCAGGCTACCTTTCAGCTCTTGCCAAGAGCATTACAACAGCTTTCTGATTTCCAGTACTTCCATTCGTTAACCAAGCATCACATCAACCTCCAGCTCGAAACACGTTAGTACTTCCCATTGCTTTTGTTTGTTTATTTTTGGCTGTGTCATGCAGCACGTGGGATCTTAGTTCCTTCTCTTAGGGATCGAACCCATACCCCCTTCATCAGAAGTGCCGAGTGTTTACTAGTGGGCAGCCAGGGAAGTCCTTCTCCCACTGCTTTTAGAATTAAGAACTGATTTCTGAACATATCCACTGAAGCTTTAAGTGGTCTGGTTCCTATTAAACCTCATGTTACAATCCGTTTTCTCTACACTAAATGCTACCTAAGTATAATTTCTAGACCAACAGCATAGATTATCACCTGGGAACTTGTTAGAATACAAATTATCAGGCTCCACCCTGAAACTACTAAATCAGAAACTCTGGTAGAGGTGGGTCGGGTCGTCCCTGGTGGTCCAGTGGCTAAGACTCTGTGCTCCCAACACAGGAGGCCCGAGTTCAATCTCTGGCCAGAGAATGAGACCCCACATGCTGAAACTAAGACCTGGTACAGCCAAATATATAAATAAGACTTTTCTTAAGGAAACTCTGGTGGAGGAGTTGGGGGATCAACAGTGTGTATGTGTGTACCTTTATTTAAAACATTTTAACCAACACAATATTGTAAAGAAAATTTCCCCCAATTAAAAATAATTAAAAAAAATTTTATTGGAGTAAAGTTGCTTTACAATGTTGTGTGCATTTCTACTGTATGGCAAAGGGAATCAGCTATATGTGTATATATATGCCCTCTTTTTGTTGGATTTCCTTCCCAACACTGTGTATTTAAACTAGCTCTTCAGGAAGTTCTGATGCATGATAGTTTGACACCCACCACTTCAGATGCCTGTGCTCCTCCCGCAGTAGAATTTTTTTCTCCTGGAATTGGCCATGCTCTCTTGTACCCCCATTTTTCACATGGTCTCTCCTCTGACAGTCTTTTTTCTCTGCCCTGTACAATAGACATCTCCTGTTCTTCCAGATCACAGCACTTTTATCCTTCCCCACCAGTCAAAGGCTCCTTTTTTTACTATTTCAGAGCATTTGTCTCTTTTGCATGACATTCATGACACTTTTAACGTTAGGTATATTTTTAGGTGATTGTGTGGTTATTTTCTGTCTCTCCCAACAGAATGTGAGCTAGCGATAGCCAGAGAGAGTTTGCTCACCATTGAACCCAGAGCATTTGCTACATCACTTGACACAAACTGAAATATTAACAAATACTTTAATTGAATGAATACTGGTGTATTGGTTGACATGCCTATGAACTTATATGTTCTTGGTGTTATTCTTCAGATGATTGGGTTATTATCTTTATTTGTTGCTGTTGTTCAGTTGCTCAGTTGGGTCCAACTCTTTGCAGCCCCATGGACTGCAGCATTCCAGTTTTTCCTGTCCTTCACCATCTCCTGGAGCTCACTCAAACTCATGTTCATTGAATTGCTGATGTCATCCAAGCATCTCATCCTCTGTCATCCCCTTCTCTTCCTGCCTTCCACCCTTCCCAGTGTCAGGGTCTTTTCCAATGAGTCAGCTCTTTGCATCAGGTGGTCAAAGTATTGGAGCTTCACTTCAGCATTAGTCCTTTCAATGAACAGTCACTATTGATTTCCTTTAGGACTGACTGGTTTGATCTCATTGCAGTCCAAGGGACTCTCAAGTGAATATGAAAGTGAAAGTCATTCAATCATGTCCGACTCTTTGTGACCCCATGGACTATATATTCCTTGGAATTGTCCAGGTCAGAATACTGGAGTGGGTAGTCTTTCCCTTTTCCAGGGGATCTTTACAACCCAATGATCAGACCCAGGTCTCTCACACTGTGGGCATCAATTCTTTGGTGCTCTGCCTTTTTTATGGTCCAGCTCTCACATCCTACTGGATTACTGGACTCACATGACTACTGGAGAAACCATCGCTTTGACTAGAAGGACTTTTGTTGGTAAAGTAGTATCTCTGCTTTTTAGTACACTGTCTAGGTATGTCACTACTTTTCTTCCAAGGAGCAAGCGTCTTTTGATTTCCTCGCTGACACCCTGCCTCCTCCTGCACATAGCGGATTGTGGGAATTCTCATTCTCTAGAATCATGTGATCCAATTCCTTATAATAAATTTCATTCTATAGTACACATATCCTATTGGTTCTGTTTCTTTGGAGAATCCTAACTTCCTCCACAGTTTGCATTTAATTTTTATGAAATGATTATCAGCTACATATTTTTCAGCTGAAGTTATTTATTGTCTTCTCAGTGGTCATTAAAAGTTAAATGATTTAATAATACTTTATAAATCTTTATTCATATATATATGCAATTAAGAATATATAATTAATATTATATATTAAGACTTCCCAGGTAGCTCAGTGGTAAAGAACCCTCTTGCTTATGCAGGAGATACCAGAGATGTGGGTTTGATCCTTGGGTTGGGGCAATCCCCTGGAGTAGGAAATGGCAACCCACTCCAGTATTCTTGCCTGGACAAGCCCTTGGACAGAAGATCCTGGTAGGCTAGAGTCCATGGGGTTGCAAAGAGTTGAACATGACTGCATGACTGACCAATGCACGTCTGCTATTGTTGGGCATTCTGGAAGCTTCTCATTAGGCCCTACTAACACTGGTGTTTCCTTGAATATTCTTCATGTTTTGAATATCTGAACTTATTTCTGCTGTGTATATCTCTAGGATTGGATCTACAGAGTCATAACAGGTACATATTCTCGTAGACCCCATCTAACAATTTAGCAAAATAGTTTTACCAACTTCCACTACAGACCCACCAGCAATTTGAGCCTTGGCTAGTTCACATCTTTGCCAACATTTGTATTTTCCAATTTTTAAATTTTGGCCACTGTTGAATTTAGTGCAGTGTAGTTTTAATTAGAGTTTGACTAATAAAGCTAACTATCTTTTCAAAATTTAAGAGGCTTTTAAAACAACCTACTTCCTTAAATGTGCATATAGTGGAAGAATAGCTAATCTGAATACTTGTGTGTACATATGCATACATATATACATATAAACACACAAACATTAAATACATTTGTAAACATCTTAAGATATTTTTAAAGCCAAGACCCCTTGATTCACTATTTCATTATTTTCAATAGTGTCAAGAGAACATAATTACTTCTAACACTGAAATTCTCAATAACTTTGGCAATGACACTCTCAGAAAAGACAGTATCTATTCATTTGAAAAATTCCCATAGAAAAGGAAAATCACTGCTGTCTTCTTGTAATTCTGGGAAGTTTCAGGTAGAGAGTCCCTCTCATTTAGCCTTTTTTAGACATCTCATCTTTTATGGCCTCTAGGCAAGCTCCAAGATTTCCTTTCTATTCAGTTCAGTTCAGTCGCTCAGTTGTGTCTGACTCTTTGCAACCCCATGAATCGCAGCACCCAGGCCTCCCTGTCCATCACCATCTCCCGGAGTTCACTCAGACTCACATCCGTTAAGTCCGTGATGCCATCCAGCCATCTCATCCTCGGTCGTCCCCTTCTCCTCCTGCCCCCAATCCCTCCCAGCATCAGAGTCTTTTCCAGTGAGTCAACTCTTCTCATGAGGTGGCCAATTAAACTCATATTGTAGGTTGGGATCATTTTCAAAATTATAATGAAAACTAGTAAACTAAAGAGTACCTCACATTGAGAAAAACTAGGAAAAAACTATGTTAAAAGACCCTAAGAACATTAGATTGGGACTACAATTCATTCAGACTGGTTTCTTGGTTGTCATTAAAATCTGTGCTTGGAGAATTATATACATACAGATGGGCTAGTTTTTCTAATATTTCCATGAGAAAATCAGAGCTTTAACTATTCTACCTATTACACTCAGAGCTACAAATCTCCTTGGGAAATTTTTTTCCCAACTGTATGGACTTAGAGAATTCAGTTTCCTTTACCACCATTCCAGTTGGAGCCCTTACTCTTTTCTAGAAAAGATGCAGGAGCTTTCTAACAGATCTCTTCATTTCTGGTTACTCGCAAGTCACATTTGCCCTACATATGCCTACAAGGTTAACTTTCTAGATACACAATCCCCATTTACCCTCCCAGAGGAAATTTCCATATATTGCAAAATCAATATCTGTCTAGACTCTAAATATGACATCAACTGACTTTCACTAATATTCCCAATTTTTCATTTTTCTATTGGAAGATATTCTCAGTATTGCTTTGATAGTCAAGTTTGTATTCTTTTAAGGCCACTCTCTAATGCCACATGTTCTAATGAAACTTGCTGAACACTTCCAAATGACCATCTCTCACGATTTAAGTAGCATTGTGTATGTTCCTCATGAAGTCTATCATGATTTACTTAACGTCATAGTTATTTTCTAGAATCTTCCAGCTTCCTTAAAGCTCGTATATTTCTCCCACCTTTTTATTGGTTCAATACATTCTAATAATCTACAACATCCTCATCAAGAATCTAGTACATTTCAAGATATTTAACAGGCTTTCTACTCATTCTCAATATAAATTCTTAGTTCATATTCTTGTTGTTTATTAAAATACTGGCCTTGATATTTGTACATAGAAAGGAATATATGGAAGTCATAAAGCTATAGCAATAAAATGAGTACCCATGAACTTATGACAGCTTAAAAATTAGAATATTACCAATATCTTGCTTTTTTCCCGTGTGGTTCTCTCATCTTATAACCTGCTTTTCTCCCAGAGACAAACAATATACTGACTTCTGTAAAAAATAAAAATTAAAAAGTCATTCTTTCATTTTAATTTTCGATTTCTTGATTATGAATCTATGCTTAAATAATATGATATTTAGTCTTGGCACTTTCTGAGTGTAATGAGAAAAGAATTGACATTTTATATATTCTTCTGCAAAATGTATGAACCACTTCTGGTTCATTGTTTCATTATTTCACTCATGTTTGGACCTTGGGGTCATTCCTAGTTTTCTGAAACTATGATTGATGCTAGTATGGGCATTCATTCTTCATTTTTTCCATAATAAAAACTTATTCTTGCACAAATCACTCTTATATTTCTCTTGATATACACACATGAAAACTATCTCTAGGATTTACATATACACACAGGAGAGGAATTACTGAGTTAGGGAGTAATGAGGGTCCAAATGCATAGGATAGTGCCAAATTCTTTTTACAAGTAGCTGTACCAATTTTATTCTTCACCTGCTGTGTATATGAGTTCACACTGATCCATGCCCTCCCTAAAATATATTATTTACTCCCTTAATTTTAGAGTCCCACGGACTACAAGGAGATCAAGTGAGTCTAAAAGAAATCAATCCTGAATATTCATTGGAAGGACATTCATTGATACTGAAGCTCCAATACTCTGGCCACCTGATATGAAAAGCAAACTCATTGGAAAAGACCCTGATGCTCAGAAGATTGAAGGCAAATGAAGACGGGGCGGCTAAGGATGAGATAGATTGCATCCCTGACTCAGTGGACGTGAATCTGAGCAAACCCTGGGAGGTAGAGAAGCACAGGGGAGTCTGGTGTGGTATAGTCTTGGGGTTACAAAGAGTTGGACATAACCTAGTGACTGAAAAACAACACAACACATTTTTGCCAGTTTAGTGGTGTGTCCTTATGGTTTATATTTGCTTTTACCAGGTTGCTTCAAATGTTGCTTTGACTTTATTCTGTTTCTGATATCTTTCTAACATTTATGTTTGTTAATTGCTGTTTTTAGACAAAGAAAGCAAGATTTATGGTCTAAGTCCCATACTTCAGGGAGCTTAAAATTTTCTTTCTGGCAGTGTCACCTGGGCAGAATGCCTAAGCCTGGACTGGGACTCATGTGGACCCTGGTCCTTGTTTCTTCCATATGAACATATGAAGACCTCTATGACCCTTTGCACCAGGGGTCCCAACCTCTGGGAGCTACTGCTTGGTGATTTGAGGTGGAGCTCATGTAATAATAACAGAAATAAAGTGCACCATAAATGTAATGTGTGTGAATCATCCACAAAGCATCCTTCCTTCCAGTTTCTGGAAAAACTGTCTTCCATGAATCCAGCCCCTGGTGCCAAAAATGTTGAGGACCCCTGCTTTCTACTGCAAGTGGGTCAGTCAGACCCCCAAGTAGCTCCAGAACTTCTGTTCATAGAGTCTTCCTGGGACCCTATGCCTGGATCGTAATTTCAGCAGGACAGCCTGGTGAATAGATGGCTCCTTCTGACTGGGGCTGGAGAAGGAAATGGCAACCCACTCCAGTAATCTTGCCTGGAGAATTCGATGGACAGAGGAGCCTGGCAGGCTACAGTCCACGGGGCTGCAAAAAGTCAGGCATGCCTAAGCAACTATAACTCTCATTCACTCACTCTGGCTGCGGCAGTATTTCTTTTATGGGATCATCCCATATGGGGCTGCCAGATGGTACTGACATAACTTGAGTGATTTTGATTGACACTGGGCACAGTACAGGTTCAGGGCTTTGAGCTTCCAGTGGTCCACTGCCTGTGGATGTGGTTAAGAGCATGGGCCCACACCTACCCATGACCTAACTGGGCTGCTACTTCTGATCCACAGCCCCCGAGGCCAGAAAGAGTGTCAGCAGGCTTCCTTTACCCCATGTACAGGATCTCGCCCTTTCTACAGAGGTCACCCGCCTCGACCACAGGCTCTGTGGGAGATCCAGGCAGTCCTCTGGAGATGGCTGTTTCTATCTTCTCTGAGGGCTCTGAAGACCATTACACCACAAAACCAGTGGGCCTTTCTGATCCTGCTCTCTCTTGCCCTCACACTGTAGTGACATTGTACTTTCCTTTGCCTCTGTGTAAGCCATTCTGGTATGTGTGTGTCTGTGTGTGTGTGCTGTCGTGTCTGACTCTTTGTGACCTGAGGAAAGTAGCCCGCCAGGCTCCTCTGTCCATAGGGTTCTCCTGGCAAGAATACTGGAATGGGTTGCCCTGTCCTCCTCCAGGGAATCTTCCCGACCCTGAGATGGAACCTGGGTCTCTGACATTGGCAGGTAGGTTCTTTAACACGTGTGCCACCTGGGAAGCCCCAAGGCATTCTGGATAAGGAAGGCATGTTCCTTTGTGAATAAAGGAACTCTTTCTGCTTTATGCATGGGCCCCTTGCTGATTATCTCCCAGGGCACTGTATGGAAGACTGGGGAGCAAGCAGTATCTAAGGAAGGAATTTCTTGATAGTGGCCTTTGTTTTTTATAAATTTCTAAACAGTAAATTTAACATAATATAAAACAAATGACTGCTAACATTTCCTTCATTTGCTGCTGCTGCTAAGTCACTTCAGTCATGTCTGACTCTGTGCGACCCCATAGACAGCAGCCCACCAGGCTCCCCCGTCCCTGGGATTCTCCAGGCAAGAACACTGGAGTGGGTTGCCGTTTTCTTCTCCAGTGCAGGAAAGTGAAAAGTAAAAGTAAAGTCGCTCAGTCGTGTCTGACTCGTAGCAACCTCATGGACTGCAGCCTACCAGGCTCCTCCATCCATGGGATTTTCCAGGCAAGAGTACTGGAGTGGGGTGCCATTGCCTTCTCTGTCCTTCATATGAGTAAGGACATTTTCTTCAAGTGGGTAAGACTTGTGTTTGTAGTCATCATCAAAGAAGCACAGTACTAATTATGAGAGAGGGAGAGTGAAAAGAAATTTATGGGAGGCATGATGGATAAGCAGCAGTATAAGTAGTGATGCAACCAGCATTTAGTAATTGGGACTGAAGAACTTCAGAGGCAAGAACATCTGTACTGACTCAATACAGTTTCCAAGGAGCAAAGACAGAAGTGAGTGTTACTAATTTTTCTCATGAAAGAAGTGAATGTTATTAACTTTTCTCATTAAAGTGAAAGTGTTAGTTGTTCCGCTGTGTTTGACTCTTTGCAGCCCCATGGATTGGAGCTCACCAGGCTCCTCTATCCATGGAATTCTCCAGGCAAGAAAACTGGTAGACATTCCCTTCTTCAGGGGATCTTCCCAGTCCAGGGACTGAACCCATATCTCCTCCAATGCAGGCAGATTCTCAGTGGGTGATATAAAGTTAGCCAAGAACCACTCATTTGGTTAAAACAAACATTAAATATGGTTCCCAGACCTGAATAGGAAGAGAAAATCTTGAATTCTGTAAAACAATTTCACCTACAATGACTGGATGATAAACAAGTACGTAAATGCCTCTTCTTTACCAGTTATTCTAAATATATATAAATAACTCACTATGATGCTTTTGTTGGAGAAGACTCTTGGGAGTCCCTTGGATGGCAAGGAGATCCAAGCAGTTCATCCTAAAGGAGATAAGTCCTGGGTGTTCATTGGAAGGACTGATGTTGAAGCTGAAACGCCAATACTTTGGCCACCTCATATGAAGAGTTGACTCGTTGGAAAAGACCCTGATGCTGGGAGGAATTGGGGGCAGGAGGAGAAGGGGACGACAGAGGGTGAGATGGTTGAATGGCATCACTGACTCAATGGACATGGGTTTGAGTGGACTCTAGGAGTTGGTGATGGACAGGGAGGCCTGGCATACAGCATTCCATGGGGTCGCAAAGAGTTGGACACGACTCAGCGACTGAACTGACTGACTGATTGAACTCACTATGGACTCATCAGGGCTTCCCCTGTGGCTCAGTGGTAAAATATCTACCTGCCAATGCAGGAGAAGCAGGTTTGATCCCTGGGTCAGGAAGATCTCCTGGAGTATGGCAACCCACTCCAATAATCTTGTCTGAGAAATCCTAGGGACTGAGGAGTCTGGAGGGCTATAATCCATGGGGTTGCAAAAGAGTCAGACACGACTTAGTGACTAAATAACAACAACAATGGACTCATCAATTCTTTATTAAAATCTAATCAAATTGCTCATACAAACAGAGGCCTCACAAACATAATCTAGGTAAGGCCTTATTTGAATTATAATTTTTTGCCTTCATGTTTTTGCTGTATTTTTGTATCCTAAATCTCCTATTCTTCATTTTCCCTTTTATTTTCTTCACACGATTCATTGTTATTTTCTTGTGACTTTGTTTCTAGACTGAGAATTCTCTTTTCGATGTAAAAGCTTTTCTTGTTCTTATTCTAAGTTGGGTTATTTCATTTTTCATTTCAAGCATAACTGTTGACTATTTTTAGGAATCTTCCATGTCATTTTATTTATGGTGTGAGTATTTCTGAGATTCTCAATTTGTCTTTTTTTTTTTTCTCTCAAGCACAGCAGGCGGATTATTTTATGAATGATTATATCTGATAAATACATAGTCTGGACTTGTATTTGTGCTATTTCTAGTTCATGATTCACTTTGGTCACTTTTTCACATGCTTAGCTATTTTTCTCATTTTGACAGAACTCTTTACTTGAAACATTCACCTCTAGATATAATTCAATTATAAGATTGGTAGATTTAGATTTATTACTCTCAGATGCTTATGGTCACCAACAATTAGGGGATACTGTCTCCCCTAATTTAGTATTGGACATTTCAGAAATTGAGTTGCAGTACCTACTATTTCCAGTTTATGTTTTTACCTATGGTTCAACTGTAAGTGTCCTAACACATAGGTCGTGAGATTTATTATAACTTACACAATGACTTAAAGCTTCCCAGGTGGTGCTAGTGATAAAGAACCCGCCTGCCAATGCAGGAGACTTAAGAGACAGGGGTTCGATCCCTGGGTCAGGAAGATTCCCTGGAAAAGAGCATGGCAACCTACTCCAGTATTCTTGCTTGGAGAATCCCATGAACAGAGGAGCCTGGTGGGCTACAGTCCAAGGAGACACAAAAGAGCAGGACGTGACTGAAGTGGTTTAGCAGGCACACACACACAATGACTAGCTCTGTATCCACAGTTTCACTCTCAAAACACTGAGAATACGTAAAAAACAAAACTTCTTAGGTGCTCAGAAACGTACTGAAATTTGTGAGATTGGTTAACATCCCCAGGTGTCAGACTCCCACTTCTCTTAATCTCAAATGTTTCCCAGATCTTGGCTTGAAAAATGTGCCATAGGTTTCTTTAGCAGGAGAATTGGTCCAAATTATGGCCTACTATTATAAGAAGTAGAAATCATTATTAATTTTCTAGTAAAAAGTTTGGGAAGTTGGTGTTATTCTCTCCAGCGTAATCAATCAAAAACTGAAATTCAGAATTTTTAAGTTACTTGCCTGAGGTCACCCAGTGGTAAGTGGCAAAGCCATGACTCAGACTAAGTTTTCAGATATTTATTTTGTGTGCTTTCCTCTAAACCTGACTTATCACCACAATTCTTTGGTGGTTTCTTCCTTCAGTTGTATATGTACAATTCTACCCCTAGACTTTTCTTGGTTTTCTAAGTTGTAGTTACTATATTACACATCTTTACTTCACATCTTATTTACTTTGTTGCTTATTTGTTTATCCATTTTTTACTGGGTGTCCATTTTGAGGCTGTTAATGTACAAAAATAGCATCTAGTAAAGTGATAGAGCCAAAGAAAAGCCTATAAATATTTGTTGAACGAATATGTTAATAAATATGAGGGATATAGTATGGTAGGATCATTATTTTAGGGAATTAATTTGATTTTATGGATGGTTTCCCCATCTGTATTGATTAATATTGAGAAATCACTTAAGCTAGAGGGAGGACCGGCCAGGAGGCACAATAATTAAGCCAATGTATCTTAATCTCTTGGGTTTCCCAGGTGAGGCTAGTGGTAAAGAACCCACCTGCCAAAGTGGAGACACAAGAGATACAGGTTCGATCCCTGCCTGTGGAAGATCCCCTGGAGGAGGAAATGGCAAGCCACTCCAGTATTGTCTGGAGAATTCCATGGACAGAGGCGCCTGGTGGGCTATATAGTCCATGGGGCTGCAAAAAGTGGTCATGACTGACCACAACACAGCCCATATTAATTTCTTAATTTGAGAAATGACAAATTATAATGTAATACTTATTCCCATATGTCTTATAAAGGATGAGAAAATTTAAAAACTGGTAAGGCCAGATTAAATATTCATAAATTGTGTCAAATGATGTCAAAGTGGTTGATTTCTTCAGCTCTTTCAACACAATGCAGACCTCACAATAAATGGATTTACTTTTATTTATTTATTTGGCATTATTTTCAGCACCTGCTTTGTGCCTATGTATTCAGAGCTGCAAGCCCTAAGTTAATATCATTACAGTGTATCCAATTTAAAATACTGGATATTTAAAATACATGTTCAGTTCAGTTCAGTTGCTCAGTCGTGTCCGACTCTTCGCGACCCCATGAATCGCAGCACGCCAGGCCTCCCTGTTCATCACCATCTCCAGGAGTTCACTCAGACTCACGTCCATCAAGTCCATGATGCCATCCAGCCATCTCATCCTCGGTCGTCCCCTTCTCCTCCTGCCCCTAATCTCTCCCAGCATGAGAGTCTTTTCCAATGAGTCAGCTCTTCGCGTGAGGTGGCCAAAGTACTGGAGTTTCATGTAGAACTCAAATTTTAAAAAATATCAACTTTCACTAAATTTTACCCTCTATAAGATAAAACATATGGGGGGAAAATATGTTTAAGCCAAACTTTGGTCATTAGACTCTTCCTTAGGTTTCTTTTCTGATGAATTTTAATTCTTTTACCCTCAAGGCACTTCAAAGGAATGTGTACATGTGAGCAGTCTCTTGAGTCGTGTCCAACTCTTTGTGACCCCATGGACTATAGCCTGCCAGGCTCCTCTGTCCATGGGATTCTCCAGCTAAGAATATTGGAGTGGATTGCCACTCTTTTCTCCAGGGAATCTTCTTGACCCAGGGATGGAATCTATGTTTCCTGAGGCTCTTGCATTGCAGGTGAATTCTTTACTGCTGAGCCACAAAGGAAGTGTGTTAAAAACTGAGCTATATCTAATTGCAGACTTTTTTTTGTTTGTTTACATTATTTCAGTTGATGTTTTCTGTTCCACACTTGTCTCTTACTTTTTTTTTAATCACACATTTCTCCTTCCAAGATTTACTTGCCAACATATCACTGCTTAATTCTTTATAAATGTTCTTTGCTGTTTTCTTGGACATTCACAGTAGGAATTTCTTTGTAATCCAAAACTCAGAAATCCAGAAAACCCTAAGAAAGAATTTAAAATGTCTTGGAGTGAATAGCCATTCTCTTCTCCACGGGTCCTTCCCAACCCAGAGATGGAACCTGGGTCTCCTATATCGTAGGCAGATTCTTTACCCTCTGAGCCATCAGGGAAGCCCTATATGAGAGGTATCAGCTTGTACTTCAGCTCAGTTCACTTTAGTTGCTCATTCATGTCCGACTCTGTGACCCCATGAATTGTAGCACACCAGGCCTCCCTGTCCATCACCAACTCCCAGAGTTCACCCAAACTCATGTGTATCGAGTCGGTGATGCCATCCAGCCATCTCATCCTCTGTCGTCCCCTTCTCCTCCTGCCCCCAATCCTTCCCAGCACCAGAGTCTTTTCCAGTGAGTCAACTCTTCGCATGAGGTGGCCAAAATACTGGAGTTTCAGCTTTAGCATCAGTCATTCCAAAGAACATCAGGGACTGATGTCCTTCAGAATGGACTGGTTGGATCTCCTTGCAGCCCAAGGGACTCTCATAGAGGTAAGGAATTTCTCAACTAAGGGATACTCTATTTTTAGGGACTTCTAAAAATAGGAATAGNATTGGGGGCAGGAGGAGAAGGGGACGACAGAGGGTGAGATGGTTGAATGGCATCACTGACTCAATGGACATGGGTTTGAGTGGACTCTAGGAGTTGGTGATGGACAGGGAGGCCTGGCATACAGCATTCCATGGGGTCGCAAAGAGTTGGACACGACTCAGCGACTGAACTGACTGACTGATTGAACTCACTATGGACTCATCAGGGCTTCCCCTGTGGCTCAGTGGTAAAATATCTACCTGCCAATGCAGGAGAAGCAGGTTTGATCCCTGGGTCAGGAAGATCTCCTGGAGTATGGCAACCCACTCCAATAATCTTGTCTGAGAAATCCTAGGGACTGAGGAGTCTGGAGGGCTATAATCCATGGGGTTGCAAAAGAGTCAGACACGACTTAGTGACTAAATAACAACAACAATGGACTCATCAATTCTTTATTAAAATCTAATCAAATTGCTCATACAAACAGAGGCCTCACAAACATAATCTAGGTAAGGCCTTATTTGAATTATAATTTTTTGCCTTCATGTTTTTGCTGTATTTTTGTATCCTAAATCTCCTATTCTTCATTTTCCCTTTTATTTTCTTCACACGATTCATTGTTATTTTCTTGTGACTTTGTTTCTAGACTGAGAATTCTCTTTTCGATGTAAAAGCTTTTCTTGTTCTTATTCTAAGTTGGGTTATTTCATTTTTCATTTCAAGCATAACTGTTGACTATTTTTAGGAATCTTCCATGTCATTTTATTTATGGTGTGAGTATTTCTGAGATTCTCAATTTGTCTTTTTTTTTTTTCTCTCAAGCACAGCAGGCGGATTATTTTATGAATGATTATATCTGATAAATACATAGTCTGGACTTGTATTTGTGCTATTTCTAGTTCATGATTCACTTTGGTCACTTTTTCACATGCTTAGCTATTTTTCTCATTTTGACAGAACTCTTTACTTGAAACATTCACCTCTAGATATAATTCAATTATAAGATTGGTAGATTTAGATTTATTACTCTCAGATGCTTATGGTCACCAACAATTAGGGGATACTGTCTCCCCTAATTTAGTATTGGACATTTCAGAAATTGAGTTGCAGTACCTACTATTTCCAGTTTATGTTTTTACCTATGGTTCAACTGTAAGTGTCCTAACACATAGGTCGTGAGATTTATTATAACTTACACAATGACTTAAAGCTTCCCAGGTGGTGCTAGTGGTAAAGAACCCGCCTGCCAATGCAGGAGACTTAAGAGACAGGGGTTCGATCCCTGGGTCAGGAAGATTCCCTGGAAAAGAGCATGGCAACCTACTCCAGTATTCTTGCTTGGAGAATCCCATGAACAGAGGAGCCTGGTGGGCTACAGTCCAAGGAGACACAAAAGAGCAGGACGTGACTGAAGTGGTTTAGCAGGCACACACACACAATGACTAGCTCTGTATCCACAGTTTCACTCTCAAAACACTGAGAATACGTAAAAAACAAAACTTCTTAGGTGCTCAGAAACGTACTGAAATTTGTGAGATTGGTTAACATCCCCAGGTGTCAGACTCCCACTTCTCTTAATCTCAAATGTTTCCCAGATCTTGGCTTGAAAAATGTGCCATAGGTTTCTTTAGCAGGAGAATTGGTCCAAATTATGGCCTACTATTATAAGAAGTAGAAATCATTATTAATTTTCTAGTAAAAAGTTTGGGAAGTTGGTGTTATTCTCTCCAGCGTAATCAATCAAAAACTGAAATTCAGAATTTTTAAGTTACTTGCCTGAGGTCACCCAGTGGTAAGTGGCAAAGCCATGACTCAGACTAAGTTTTCAGATATTTATTTTGTGTGCTTTCCTCTAAACCTGACTTATCACCACAATTCTTTGGTGGTTTCTTCCTTCAGTTGTATATGTACAATTCTACCCCTAGACTTTTCTTGGTTTTCTAAGTTGTAGTTACTATATTACACATCTTTACTTCACATCTTATTTACTTTGTTGCTTATTTGTTTATCCATTTTTTACTGGGTGTCCATTTTGAGGCTGTTAATGTACAAAAATAGCATCTAGTAAAGTGATAGAGCCAAAGAAAAGCCTATAAATATTTGTTGAACGAATATGTTAATAAATATGAGGGATATAGTATGGTAGGATCATTATTTTAGGGAATTAATTTGATTTTATGGATGGTTTCCCCATCTGTATTGATTAATATTGAGAAATCACTTAAGCTAGAGGGAGGACCGGCCAGGAGGCACAATAATTAAGCCAATGTATCTTAATCTCTTGGGTTTCCCAGGTGAGGCTAGTGGTAAAGAACCCACCTGCCAAAGTGGAGACACAAGAGATACAGGTTCGATCCCTGCCTGTGGAAGATCCCCTGGAGGAGGAAATGGCAAGCCACTCCAGTATTGTCTGGAGAATTCCATGGACAGAGGCGCCTGGTGGGCTATATAGTCCATGGGGCTGCAAAAAGTGGTCATGACTGACCACAACACAGCCCATATTAATTTCTTAATTTGAGAAATGACAAATTATAATGTAATACTTATTCCCATATGTCTTATAAAGGATGAGAAAATTTAAAAACTGGTAAGGCCAGATTAAATATTCATAAATTGTGTCAAATGATGTCAAAGTGGTTGATTTCTTCAGCTCTTTCAACACAATGCAGACCTCACAATAAATGGATTTACTTTTATTTATTTATTTGGCATTATTTTCAGCACCTGCTTTGTGCCTATGTATTCAGAGCTGCAAGCCCTAAGTTAATATCATTACAGTGTATCCAATTTAAAATACTGGATATTTAAAATACANCCTCACAATAAATGGATTTACTTTTATTTATTTATTTGGCATTATTTTCAGCACCTGCTTTGTGCCTATGTATTCAGAGCTGCAAGCCCTAAGTTAATATCATTACAGTGTATCCAATTTAAAATACTGGATATTTAAAATACATGTTCAGTTCAGTTCAGTTGCTCAGTCGTGTCCGACTCTTCGCGACCCCATGAATCGCAGCACGCCAGGCCTCCCTGTTCATCACCATCTCCAGGAGTTCACTCAGACTCACGTCCATCAAGTCCATGATGCCATCCAGCCATCTCATCCTCGGTCGTCCCCTTCTCCTCCTGCCCCTAATCTCTCCCAGCATGAGAGTCTTTTCCAATGAGTCAGCTCTTCGCGTGAGGTGGCCAAAGTACTGGAGTTTCATGTAGAACTCAAATTTTAAAAAATATCAACTTTCACTAAATTTTACCCTCTATAAGATAAAACATATGGGGGGAAAATATGTTTAAGCCAAACTTTGGTCATTAGACTCTTCCTTAGGTTTCTTTTCTGATGAATTTTAATTCTTTTACCCTCAAGGCACTTCAAAGGAATGTGTACATGTGAGCAGTCTCTTGAGTCGTGTCCAACTCTTTGTGACCCCATGGACTATAGCCTGCCAGGCTCCTCTGTCCATGGGATTCTCCAGCTAAGAATATTGGAGTGGATTGCCACTCTTTTCTCCAGGGAATCTTCTTGACCCAGGGATGGAATCTATGTTTCCTGAGGCTCTTGCATTGCAGGTGAATTCTTTACTGCTGAGCCACAAAGGAAGTGTGTTAAAAACTGAGCTATATCTAATTGCAGACTTTTTTTTGTTTGTTTACATTATTTCAGTTGATGTTTTCTGTTCCACACTTGTCTCTTACTTTTTTTTTAATCACACATTTCTCCTTCCAAGATTTACTTGCCAACATATCACTGCTTAATTCTTTATAAATGTTCTTTGCTGTTTTCTTGGACATTCACAGTAGGAATTTCTTTGTAATCCAAAACTCAGAAATCCAGAAAACCCTAAGAAAGAATTTAAAATGTCTTGGAGTGAATAGCCATTCTCTTCTCCACGGGTCCTTCCCAACCCAGAGATGGAACCTGGGTCTCCTATATCGTAGGCAGATTCTTTACCCTCTGAGCCATCAGGGAAGCCCTATATGAGAGGTATCAGCTTGTACTTCAGCTCAGTTCACTTTAGTTGCTCATTCATGTCCGACTCTGTGACCCCATGAATTGTAGCACACCAGGCCTCCCTGTCCATCACCAACTCCCAGAGTTCACCCAAACTCATGTGTATCGAGTCGGTGATGCCATCCAGCCATCTCATCCTCTGTCGTCCCCTTCTCCTCCTGCCCCCAATCCTTCCCAGCACCAGAGTCTTTTCCAGTGAGTCAACTCTTCGCATGAGGTGGCCAAAATACTGGAGTTTCAGCTTTAGCATCAGTCATTCCAAAGAACATCAGGGACTGATGTCCTTCAGAATGGACTGGTTGGATCTCCTTGCAGCCCAAGGGACTCTCATAGAGGTAAGGAATTTCTCAACTAAGGGATACTCTATTTTTAGGGACTTCTAAAAATAGGAATAGTTCATTTGGAAAACACATCTTGGTTTTATGCTAAATTTAGGCAAACTGTGAATGACCCAGATTTATCTGACTTCTTATTTATCAATCTTTTTCACATTACTCAGTGAAGATATTCAAAGTGTAGGGTGTTCATGCTGGTGTGCATACAAGGTGAGTCATTGGTGTGCAGAAAGCAAACATGAGAACACCTTTTCAAATTTTTATCATTCATCTTATCCTTTAAACTTTTGTATTTTCTCTATATTGAATACCAGAGAGTACTGCATCTTTGTTCAATAGATTAAAAACCCCAAACATCATGAAAACCATTTCACTTGGGTAACCTTCAGAATGTAGAGGCTGTTGTAGAATATTAATATATTTGGTGAAATTGTTTAAGCACTGCAAGAGGTTTTGTGCCTATGTAGAAAGATTTTTTTTTTAACTTCAAAAAGCTGTCAGTGGAACTCTGATAATGACACTTACTGTCAAACTTATCATGCCTCAATTATGTTAACACCTTCTTTTGAAGTTTCCTTTTTAACATGAAAAACACAATTTATTATAAAAGATCTCTGCATAAACTGAAAGAATTCAAAGGCCTCCAATAGGCTGCTCTTGAGAGAACTGTAGACAGGGAAAACTTTATATTCATACTGTGAGCAACTTAGTTTCACTTTGCTGTGAGAATAAATCACAAGAAAAAGTGCACCTTGAAGTAGGCACAGCCAGCATGTAAAATGTTATAGCATCAGAGCGGATGTTTCTGAGGCTCCCTGACAGTGCTTTCAAAGTCTCCAGTGGAAGATTCTCCCAGCTACCCAGGCTTGGGGACACCATACTTCCTGGTTCACTTGTGCCTTCTGTTTCACACATTCCTCATCTTTGCTTCGCTATCTTTCTATTGTCACATACCATTTGCTTTTTTTCTTCTCTAAGTCATCTGCTAGATGTCGATGAACACAGACTCTCTTATCATTGCTGGATTTTAGTTTCTTTCTCCAAGAAGCAGAGGTTATTGATTCCATTTAGGTCAGTACATTTTCTGTGAATTATGTTCATCTGTGTCCATTAATTACCCACAAGCCATGTTTTGTTCCCCCATCACTGCTGCTCACATTATGTACCTATTTGGTATGGAGTGATTTTATGTATGTGTGTGCACACTGTGTTAGCCTTTTTCTCGGTGGAACCCTGCTGAACAAGAAGATTGCATGCTCTGCCTTCTATGCCTTTGCCCTGCTTCCCACCACCAACTATGCTCCTACTTATGTTTCCTTAGATCACATTTATTATCATGATGTTTCTTTCCTATGAATCCTGTTTTCAATTTCTCTGGCAATTCTGTATTGTCTCCTTTGTTATCTGACTTAAGAAGAATGCAAATATATTCACTACAAGGAGATATTCTTCAATCAAAGACTGTTATCCTCCTCATATTCTCCAAGTTTAGGGAACAAATATTGACAAAGAACATGGCATCATATATAACTGTGTTTATGCTACAGATCATGGAAATTATATGTTTTGGCATCTTGGTCCAGTGTTTTGTGATATTTTCATTTTGATTTGGGCATGAGTGAATGTATGCTACTCTTCAAATTCAGCTAAAGAGGAGCACACTTTACAAATCTTCCTTTGCCAGACCAAAGTAATTAAAATTTCTGAAACTTCAATAAATGAGCATTTATAAAGCATTTTCCAGTTAGAATATCTATTCTTTCAGTTGCTAACTCCATTAACTTCTTGCAATTGATAACGTCTTTTTTCTATATGCCTAATTTAGTTATTCTTCTTACAGAAGTGAAAAATTCTTAGCATAGTTATCCTTATTTCCATTATAGATATGAATGAATCATGATTCTCTTTCATACTAGCAAAGATAGGTCTACATCACAATCTTGGTGAAGCTATGATCTATTTATGAGAGTGGTATGTAATTTATTTTATTTTTAAAATATTTATTTGGCTTCATTGAGTCTTAGCTGCATCATGCAGTATGCTTCATTACTGTGCATGGGCTCAGTAGTTATGGCTTACAGGCTAAGTTGCCCCCAGCATGTAGGTTTTTAGTTCCCTGACCAAGGATCGAACCTCTATCTCCTGCATTGGAAGGTGGATTCTTAACCACCATTCTTTCTTAGGGAAGTTAATCAAGGGAAGTCCCAAGAGTGGTATGGAACTTAAAATGCATTTGACATCTTTGTCATAGACAGTATATTTCCCCAAAATGGATATCTTAAAATATATATTTACTAAATGCTAAAATAATGTTTATATATCTAAGTAAAGCCAACTTATACACCATTATTAAGAGTTTTACTCATTTTATGTTTTTGAAAATGTGTTGTATATTCTATTGCAAATAAGTAGAAAAGAGGAACCAAGAACACAGCCTGGGTTTTTTTACTTTGTGTCAGGTTAGTCTGAAAAGATGCAAGATTTTTTTAAAACAGATTTTACAACAGCAATTAGACCAGGGAGTGGACCAAGCCCAATTATCATTTCAATTCATGCAATTACAAATAGAAATGGAGCAAGCAGAGCATTAGGCCTTTCCTTCTCAGGGCTCTCTTTGCCTATTCCTTCCCCCTTTTCCATGTAATGATTAGAAAACAAAAGAATGAAACTAAAAATAATTTGACAATCAGAAATGAGTTAATGGTGACAAATGCGAATACTGAGTCAATTCTTTTTTCCATAGTAGGTGTATTTACTTTAGGTTGTACAGCTAAGACACTTAAAATACAGGAACATCTGATGGAAAAGGGTTACCACTGTGTCATCTGGAACATGCTTTTATTTCAGTTTTCAGGACAAATTATAAGTTAGAGGAGACTAGAGAAATCCTTTAACTTCTGGTTTTCCCTTTTAGTGAGAGCAATCATGGAGAAAATTATGATCATTATTGAGGACACTCATTTAGATAACACAACCGCAGGAAGAAGCTCCTTGGCACATATTTTGCCTTAGAAACAAAGGTCTGGGAGTACCTACCATGCAACACTTTATTCTCCTTCCAAGGAAAAACACAGACAATCAAAAAGATTTTCACAAGAAATTAAAGAATCAGGGTCAGGCTGCCCCCAGAGGCCTTCAGAAAGTTTCTGAGGCTTGAAGTGTGGTGGCAATTTCCCCACCTCCGAGTTCTTCAAAATGGAAAAATGGGAGAGATTTTGTTATGAATAAGTCACCTAAGAACCATGATTATAGGCATAAACCATCAGAAAGCACAGCTGATTTTCACCTTGTAAGGTTTGATGTTGTTTTTTATTGCTTTGCAACTTAATTGTGGTGTTTGCAGCTTAGAAGGTACACAGTTATGCTTGTCACTGTCTTTGGGAAACCATTCTTGATCCCCAGTATCCTGAAAATGTTCTTCCAGTTCGAATCTGATGGTGGTCTGTATTAGTTACCTGTTAGTACGTAACAAATAACCTCAAAACTTAGAGGCTTCAAACAACAATTTTTTTTTTTCTTATGATTCTGTGGGTTAGAATTTGGGCAGAGCTCATCTTTGCACTGCTTATGCCCCAGCTGGTGTTAGCTGGATCACTTACTCTAATATGTTCTTCCTGGAAATATCTAACCAGATTCTCATGCTCCTTGGGGACATTTTTTGTAATTTTCATCTACTGTGTTACTGCAGGGGTATGTCTTTTCTCTAACCTCCAAAACCAATTTCCTCACTGTATTCCAAATTTCACTAGCAATCTCCTCACTAGTCCTCAGGCTTCTACCCTCCTTCCTACAAAGTCATTAGCACCTATTTTAGGGTTTGGTTATGGTGACAACCTATTTCTGATATTCATTTTTGTTTCGGTTATCTAATTCTGGATAACAAACAACCCCCAAACTTGGTGGTTTAAACATCACAACAATGATTTTTTAAAATTTCTTATGAATCTTTGGGTTAGGAACTCAGGTAGGGTCTGCTGGGTGTTTCTGCAGCTCCACTTGGCAATGGCTGAGGGCACTGCATCAGCTGCATTTAGATGCTGGTTGATCTGGGCTGGAAGATCCAAGATGGCTTTATTTACATGTCTAAGGCCTCAGTGCTTCTCTGCGTGGGTTCTCCCTGTATGTGCTTCCGTCTTCTCAAATGACAGTCGCGCTCAAACTCCTTTACATCATACAGCCCACATCACCAGGAGTGCAACAGGAGAAATTGCCACGTCCCTTAAGAGCAAGGCACAATGTCAAAACAGGCCACAATCCCAGTGGATGGAAATGGACCTATTCGCTGATGGGAAGAAAGGCAGGTACACACCAACAGGGGAGGGAGGAATTGTTAAGCCATATTCAGAACCTATCTATGGCATGATCAAATCTGTAAATTCCACATAAATGATACTAATTTTATATCTTGTCACCTGGGAGACTAAATCCCCATTAAGTTGCCCTATCAAAGAAATGGAAAATCTTTGAAAACCAAGATAGCACATTTTCTGGCATCTAAATATTTCCATAGGTCTGGGTTGTTTATCTGCAGAACAATACTTGCATATTGTATATGAATTATGTTAAAATATGTGCATATATATGTGTAAGGTGTATTACTTCAAAGAATACCATCTTATTTTACAATCCCATTTCTTAACAAAAGAGTTTGGCTCATATCCCCTTCTNTGCACCTTGAAGTAGGCACAGCCAGCATGTAAAATGTTATAGCATCAGAGCGGATGTTTCTGAGGCTCCCTGACAGTGCTTTCAAAGTCTCCAGTGGAAGATTCTCCCAGCTACCCAGGCTTGGGGACACCATACTTCCTGGTTCACTTGTGCCTTCTGTTTCACACATTCCTCATCTTTGCTTCGCTATCTTTCTATTGTCACATACCATTTGCTTTTTTTCTTCTCTAAGTCATCTGCTAGATGTCGATGAACACAGACTCTCTTATCATTGCTGGATTTTAGTTTCTTTCTCCAAGAAGCAGAGGTTATTGATTCCATTTAGGTCAGTACATTTTCTGTGAATTATGTTCATCTGTGTCCATTAATTACCCACAAGCCATGTTTTGTTCCCCCATCACTGCTGCTCACATTATGTACCTATTTGGTATGGAGTGATTTTAAGTATGTGTGTGCACACTGTGTTAGCCTTTTTCTCGGTGGAACCCTGCTGAACAAGAAGATTGCATGCTCTGCCTTCTATGCCTTTGCCCTGCTTCCCACCACCAACTATGCTCCTACTTATGTTTCCTTAGATCACATTTATTATCATGATGTTTCTTTCCTATGAATCCTGTTTTCAATTTCTCTGGCAATTCTGTATTGTCTCCTTTGTTATCTGACTTAAGAAGAATGCAAATATATTCACTACAAGGAGATATTCTTCAATCAAAGACTGTTATCCTCCTCATATTCTCCAAGTTTAGGGAACAAATATTGACAAAGAACATGGCATCATATATAACTGTGTTTATGCTACAGATCATGGAAATTATATGTTTTGGCATCTTGGTCCAGTGTTTTGTGATATTTTCATTTTGATTTGGGCATGAGTGAATGTATGCTACTCTTCAAATTCAGCTAAAGAGGAGCACACTTTACAAATCTTCCTTTGCCAGACCAAAGTAATTAAAATTTCTGAAACTTCAATAAATGAGCATTTATAAAGCATTTTCCAGTTAGAATATCTATTCTTTCAGTTGCTAACTCCATTAACTTCTTGCAATTGATAACGTCTTTTTTCTATATGCCTAATTTAGTTATTCTTCTTACAGAAGTGAAAAATTCTTAGCATAGTTATCCTTATTTCCATTATAGATATGAATGAATCATGATTCTCTTTCATACTAGCAAAGATAGGTCTACATCACAATCTTGGTGAAGCTATGATCTATTTATGAGAGTGGTATGTAATTTATTTTATTTTTAAAATATTTATTTGGCTTCATTGAGTCTTAGCTGCATCATGCAGTATGCTTCATTACTGTGCATGGGCTCAGTAGTTATGGCTTACAGGCTAAGTTGCCCCCAGCATGTAGGTTTTTAGTTCCCTGACCAAGGATCGAACCTCTATCTCCTGCATTGGAAGGTGGATTCTTAACCACCATTCTTTCTTAGGGAAGTTAATCAAGGGAAGTCCCAAGAGTGGTATGGAACTTAAAATGCATTTGACATCTTTGTCATAGACAGTATATTTCCCCAAAATGGATATCTTAAAATATATATTTACTAAATGCTAAAATAATGTTTATATATCTAAGTAAAGCCAACTTATACACCATTATTAAGAGTTTTACTCATTTTATGTTTTTGAAAATGTGTTGTATATTCTATTGCAAATAAGTAGAAAAGAGGAACCAAGAACACAGCCTGGGTTTTTTTACTTTGTGTCAGGTTAGTCTGAAAAGATGCAAGATTTTTTTAAAACAGATTTTACAACAGCAATTAGACCAGGGAGTGGACCAAGCCCAATTATCATTTCAATTCATGCAATTACAAATAGAAATGGAGCAAGCAGAGCATTAGGCCTTTCCTTCTCAGGGCTCTCTTTGCCTATTCCTTCCCCCTTTTCCATGTAATGATTAGAAAACAAAAGAATGAAACTAAAAATAATTTGACAATCAGAAATGAGTTAATGGTGACAAATGCGAATACTGAGTCAATTCTTTTTTCCATAGTAGGTGTATTTACTTTAGGTTGTACAGCTAAGACACTTAAAATACAGGAACATCTGATGGAAAAGGGTTACCACTGTGTCATCTGGAACATGCTTTTATTTCAGTTTTCAGGACAAATTATAAGTTAGAGGAGACTAGAGAAATCCTTTAACTTCTGGTTTTCCCTTTTAGTGAGAGCAATCATGGAGAAAATTATGATCATTATTGAGGACACTCATTTAGATAACACAACCGCAGGAAGAAGCTCCTTGGCACATATTTTGCCTTAGAAACAAAGGTCTGGGAGTACCTACCATGCAACACTTTATTCTCCTTCCAAGGAAAAACACAGACAATCAAAAAGATTTTCACAAGAAATTAAAGAATCAGGGTCAGGCTGCCCCCAGAGGCCTTCAGAAAGTTTCTGAGGCTTGAAGTGTGGTGGCAATTTCCCCACCTCCGAGTTCTTCAAAATGGAAAAATGGGAGAGATTTTGTTATGAATAAGTCACCTAAGAACCATGATTATAGGCATAAACCATCAGAAAGCACAGCTGATTTTCACCTTGTAAGGTTTGATGTTGTTTTTTATTGCTTTGCAACTTAATTGTGGTGTTTGCAGCTTAGAAGGTACACAGTTATGCTTGTCACTGTCTTTGGGAAACCATTCTTGATCCCCAGTATCCTGAAAATGTTCTTCCAGTTCGAATCTGATGGTGGTCTGTATTAGTTACCTGTTAGTACGTAACAAATAACCTCAAAACTTAGAGGCTTCAAACAACAATTTTTTTTTTTCTTATGATTCTGTGGGTTAGAATTTGGGCAGAGCTCATCTTTGCACTGCTTATGCCCCAGCTGGTGTTAGCTGGATCACTTACTCTAATATGTTCTTCCTGGAAATATCTAACCAGATTCTCATGCTCCTTGGGGACATTTTTTGTAATTTTCATCTACTGTGTTACTGCAGGGGTATGTCTTTTCTCTAACCTCCAAAACCAATTTCCTCACTGTATTCCAAATTTCACTAGCAATCTCCTCACTAGTCCTCAGGCTTCTACCCTCCTTCCTACAAAGTCATTAGCACCTATTTTAGGGTTTGGTTATGGTGACAACCTATTTCTGATATTCATTTTTGTTTCGGTTATCTAATTCTGGATAACAAACAACCCCCAAACTTGGTGGTTTAAACATCACAACAATGATTTTTTAAAATTTCTTATGAATCTTTGGGTTAGGAACTCAGGTAGGGTCTGCTGGGTGTTTCTGCAGCTCCACTTGGCAATGGCTGAGGGCACTGCATCAGCTGCATTTAGATGCTGGTTGATCTGGGCTGGAAGATCCAAGATGGCTTTATTTACATGTCTAAGGCCTCAGTGCTTCTCTGCGTGGGTTCTCCCTGTATGTGCTTCCGTCTTCTCAAATGACAGTCGCGCTCAAACTCCTTTACATCATACAGCCCACATCACCAGGAGTGCAACAGGAGAAATTGCCACGTCCCTTAAGAGCAAGGCACAATGTCAAAACAGGCCACAATCCCAGTGGATGGAAATGGACCTATTCGCTGATGGGAAGAAAGGCAGGTACACACCAACAGGGGAGGGAGGAATTGTTAAGCCATATTCAGAACCTATCTATGGCATGATCAAATCTGTAAATTCCACATAAATGATACTAATTTTATATCTTGTCACCTGGGAGACTAAATCCCCATTAAGTTGCCCTATCAAAGAAATGGAAAATCTTTGAAAACCAAGATAGCACATTTTCTGGCATCTAAATATTTCCATAGGTCTGGGTTGTTTATCTGCAGAACAATACTTGCATATTGTATATGAATTATGTTAAAATATGTGCATATATATGTGTAAGGTGTATTACTTCAAAGAATACCATCTTATTTTACAATCCCATTTCTTAACAAAAGAGTTTGGCTCATATCCCCTTCTGAGTCAGCCCACTTTCAAACCACACTATTCTAGATAAATGATAGCTTTAAACTCTATGCCCAGTTATTTATTGTTTAACTATTGGTCACTAACTCAAATTCTTGGAACACTGCCATTCTCTTTTTAGTATTCCAAAGTAAAGAGAAGGCTTAAGGATTAAAAACAGCAGATGAAGATACTGGTAATTAAATTCCGACCTTATTGATGCTACAAATACACCTGTTATTTGTTGCCACAGGAAATTTCTCACTAGCCTTGTCCCATTTTTAAGGTAGAATTTTAGACCTATTATCAATGAACATACTTCCTCTTCACCGAAACCCTACATTTTTTCCCTCAGATTTACTACTGTATACTTAAGTCCTGCTACTCTTACCTTTTTTTGCAATAAAAATCTGTGTAGCACAGGGCACCCAGTCTGGCACTCTGTGATGACCTGGAGGGATGGGATGGCAGGATAGGAGGGAGGCTAGGGAGGGAGGGGGTATATGTATAATTCTGGCTGATTTGTGCTGTTGCATGGCAGAAATACTGTAATACTGTAACATAATATTGTAAAAATTAAAAAATATATTTGAATAAATGAAAAAATCATACTTAAAAATTTTTCTACAAAGAGGAAAATTTTGTAGGGCTAATGTTCTGTTTTAATAGATCAATTTACTCTTCTTTTCTCATTTCTTTCATCTATGTTTGCCAAGGGTCTCCTTCATTAAGAACAACAACAACAAAAAGTCCACCAAGGGGTTTTCTGAAATAAGAATGACACTCTTCCACAGTGGCTGCTTTTAGTATTTGTTTTAAATGGTGAAAATTCCCTTCCCCATAAAGATATGGGAGAGATATGGATTAGAAGGTGTGCACTTTTTAGAACGATTAGAAGTGATCTCAACTTGGGCTAGAGTAGGAGGAGCATATTAAATTCTAAAACAAACAAACAAACAAAACCCAGCCTTACCCTTAACTTCCAGGCTTGGAGAGAGAGAGGGTTGTGGCTTCATATTTCCCACAGCTTAAGGACCACTCTGCTACTGATCTTGCTAGTACGGGGGTGTTCTCTCTTATGACATAAGGATGTCTGGGTCGAAAAGTTTGAGATCAGGGTGTCCTACATATGACCTTGTGTATAATTCAGAAGCCAAAAGAACTATTACTTTTTTACTAGTTATAATCTTTATTAATCATAAACATCATTGCATTGCTCTTTTGCTGATGAAAAATATGAACTGACCAGTGCATATAATAATATCTTGGAGGGAATGAGCAAAGATTTGAACCCAGGTCTTTCTGATTTCAAAGCACATGTTCTTTCAGTAACAGCATGTTTTCCCTTAAAATATGTGCTCCTGTCCACTGTTTGCTGTGATGAGTTAGGGAAGGGTGCTGCTGCTGCTGCTGCTAAGTCACTTCAGTCATGTCCACTCTGTGTGACCCCATAGATGGCAGCCTACCAGGCTCCCCCGTCCCTGGGATTCTCCAGGCAAAAACACTGGAGTGGGCTGCCATTTCCTTCTCCAATGCATGAAAGTGAAAAGTGAAAGGGAAGTCGCTCAGCCGTGTCCGACTTGTAGCGACCCCATCGACTGCAGCCCACCAGGCTCCCCTGTCCCTGGGATTTTCCAGGCAAGAGTACTGGAGTGGGGTGCCATTGCCTTCTCCAGGGAAGAGTGCTAAGGAACTATTATTTCAGTTTCTAGAATTGGGGAAGCTCCTCTTTAAGGGGAGAGAGGAGGGTTCTGACCAGCATTTTGTGATGGAGGTTTATGAAGACTAAAGAAAGCCAGAAGAGAAAGTATAAGATAAGGTCCAATAAGGCAGGTTTCATCTGCTTCAGAGGCCATCGGGAAGCTGCCACAGAGAAAAAAAGGGTAAGAAGAAAACTGGATTTGAGGTCCTCTGTTCAGTCTAAGATGAAAACCAAAACATTAGCTTTGCAACAATGTATTCCAGTAAGCAGTTACCATCTAGGCAATAAACAGTGTTCCCTCTCTTCCTTTCTTTTTTATAAAATAGTTTTATTAAGATACTATGTTTTTAGTGTATTCACTGCATTACACAACCATCACCACAATTTAACTGTAAAACATTTTCATCTCCCCCCAAAAACCTCACACCCATTAGATGCCCCTCCCCATCCCCCACCCCA
>SJYV01026549.1:269885-287679 GCA_006410875.1 Neotragus pygmaeus | reverse complement strand
GTCATTTTCTACTCCAGGGGATCTTCCTGACTCAGGGATTGAACCTGCATCTCTTGTGCCTCTTGCATTGCAGGCAGATTCTTTACTGCTGAGCCAATAAGGAATTCCAACTGGAGCATAGCTGCTTAACAATATTGTGTTAATTTCTGCCATGCAACAGAGTGAATCAGCCATATGTATACATGTATCCCCTTCCTCTTGGACCTCCCATCACCACATCCCATCCCCCACAGAGCACCCTACCCCTCTCATCCCCCACCCCAGCAGCTCCCCCGTCCCATCACCATAGAGCACCAAGCTGAGCTTCTGCACTCTACAGAGCTTCCCACTGTCTGTCTGTTTTACTCACGGCAGGAGATTGGAATTAATGTTTCTAAGGTTCATCCATATGATAACATAATTGAGGACTTCATTTATTTTTTACTGCTAAGTAGTATTCCATTGGACAGATATACAATATTTTATTTTTCTGTTCATCAGTTGATGGACATTTGGGTTATTTTCACTTTTCAGCATTATGAATAACATTCCTGTGAACATTCATTTATAAGTTTTTGTAAGAACACATATTATTAGCTCCCTTGGGTAAATACCTAGGAGTGGAATTGCTAAATCTACATTTTTTGGCTTTATGAACAATGCTGCTATGTTTACTTGTATTTGTATGAACATGTTTTCTTTTTTGTAGAGTATGTACCTAGCAGTGTGACTGATAAATCATGTGATAACTCTACATTGAAATTTTTGAAGAACTGCCAAGCTATTCTCCACAGCAGCTAAATCAACTTATGTTCCCACCAGCAATGTATGAAGGGTTCAAATTTATTCACAACTCTGCCAAAACTTAATATCCATCCTAGTGGCTTCCCCCATGGCTCAGCAGGTAAAGAATCTACCTGCAATATAGGAGGCACAGGAGAAACGAGTTTGATCCTTGGATGGGAAGATCCCCTGGAGGAGGAAATGGCAACCCACTCCAGTATTATCTGAAAAATACCATGGGTAGAGGAGCCTGACAGGCTACAGTCCATGGGGTCACACAGAGTCGGACATGACTGAGTGACTAAGCACACACACGCGTCCTAGTGGGTTAGTGATGTATTTTATATTAATTTTTTTCTTTTGTCAAAAAATGAAAGAAATAGTTATCAGTATGGTTCAAGTAACTTCTATAAGAACTCAAAATTACTTTGGCTTAACAAAATAAAGGCTTATTTCTCACTCATATCAGAGTGTAATATGGGTAGAATGGTAGGGTGAGCAAGAAATGGGGTTTCAATTACCCAGGAAACCTCCTTTATATTACTGGACTTCCCATTCTTTCTGCAGAAAGGTCTGCAGCCAGCCCAGAGAGTTATTTGAGAGGCATTAGTTAATAGCCTATAAACAGCATGCATGACCCACCATTTTTCATTTCTCAGAGTTCAGTCATCTGTCTCTCATCTTACTGCAAGGCAAGTTTGGAAATACAATCTTTTTGAGTACCCAAAAGGTAAAAAAAATAAAGTTGAAGATCACATTAGATTTTCTCTACCACCACACACGTCATTAACAGGATTGAACAATTGTACGTAAACATAATAATAGGAACTTTGGTTTTAGTCCTGACAGAAATTCATTATGTCATCTTGGGATAGGTGTTAAAAATTTCTGGTGACCGTTCTTTATCATTCAGTTAGCTCTGGTATTCACACGACTTACATTCTCAATTTTTTTTGACTGCCTTTTGGTGTAAAAGAATCTTTAAAATTCACATTATTTTAATGAAATTTAATGGCCACTGGAAATATTTAAAAATACATTGCACATGTTTTAAAAAGCAAAATCTTCTGTGATATGTTTATGTNTAAAAAAAATAATGAAATCAGTGACCTTTTGAATTTTTTCCAATCTTGTCATTTCAACAAAAGCAAATGTAAAATGTCTACTGCTTCAGTTTCTGTATACATGAGACATAAATGTTTAAATTTATTCACTTCTTTCTATTTGCTGTGTTGTATATATCCTAGAATCCATGTGAAACTGTAATTGTAAGGGACAGATTACTTATATCATTGCTTTCTTTACCTAGAAGTATATGGAGCAGAGTAATTTGTAGAGGTTTGTCCAAGCAACAGAATAAAATGTTGCATATTGAGGAATATTAAACATGAAATGTTTTAAATCATGACCTCAACAATATACCCACAGAGACAGTATGAAGGGTCATTTCTTTTTTTAATATTTGTGACTAATATGAAACTTTTATGATGAAGTCATCAAGGAATGATGATGTATCAAAACCCAATTTTTAACTGTAAATATTAGAATATGTGTGTGGGGGGGCACAGTCAGGAAAATCATGGACAATTGATCCTCTGTTGGTCACTTATTCTACAAAATCATAGCGCTTCCTTACTAAGACTTACCTTTGTTGGGCCCACTCATGGTACATTAAGCCTGTGTCCATGCTGGTGAAGGGAACAACATTATCAAAATTCTGAGAGGGAACAAATAGCATTGTCAAGGAAGTATGAGTTATTAAGTTTATTCAAAGTAGAGGCTTAAGAAAAGACATTGAGAGTCATAAGATCAAGATCAAGGAAGTCAACTGGGCTCAGATCCTGTAAGATCTAAATATCATGAAAGAAATTCGGCTTCCCAAGTGGTGCTAATGGCAAAGAATCCACCTGTTGGTGCAGGAAACAAGAGACATGGGTTTGATCCTTGTATTAGGAAGATCTCCTGGAGGAGAAAATGGCAACCCACTCCAGTATTCTTGCCTGGGAAATTCCATGAACAGAGGAGCCTGGCGGGCTACAGACTGTAGAGTCAGACACAGCATCGTGACTACAAAACACTACTAAAGCAACTTAGCATGCATGCATGAAAGAAATTGTACTTTTTAAAGTAGTTACCGTGATTGGAATAAAGAAAGGCAAGCCATTCCTAATATTGCTTATTCTGCCAGAAAGGAGAAAAGGTTTCATTCTCCACCCACCTCTCTATACACACAAATGTTATCTGAAAAGATATATTATAGGACTTTCGAAACAAATGTGCTAATAAAAGCATAGTCACATCCTGAGAGTAATCATCTGATGGTAGAAGAATTAGATTGATGGTTTCTCGAAGTCCAAAGTCTAATTTCTAATTTTAAGAAGATGGTATATAAATTTTAAAGGGCCTTTTAAGGGAGATGATTAATATTACGAGTGTACTTAATTGTTGTTGAGGCTTATCTGGAGGACTCCAGAAAGCTTTGGTCCCCACAAAACCCCAAACAACCAAGATACTTTCAATTCTCTTCATGGTGGAGAGCTCATTGTTTCCTTACACCTTGAAGACTTACCAGCTTTTTACACTCCCCTATGAAAATCAAAAGGAAGTACTATATGTGTATATATATGTGTGTGTGTATATGTATATATTATTAACTAAATGTATATATATATTTAGTATGTATATGTATGTATATTTAGTATGCATGTATATATAATTAACTAAATATAATTGTACTATATTTAATTAACTAAACTCTCCTGAACAGCAGAAGAGGAACAAGGATCCCAAAGTTTGTAGAGGTATATACTGAAGTGGTCAAGCCAAAGACATTTCTTTGTATTATCGAGCTCTAAGAAACCATGATATTTTTAGTTTCTACTATTCAGTACATCATATTTATGTTTCTTTTAATGTGTACTTTAGTTTTCTAAATTGCTTACCAAAAATTTAAAACAAATATTTAAAATTGTGTAAAATTGATGCCATAAAAGAGGTATCCATGAGTTTGGGACTCAGCTCACTTGATTATTTCCTTCTGTCTTACATCACAACTCTGATGTTGTTTTTAATAGCAATATTTCAATAGAAACATTCACCACCCTAGACCTTCTCCCAATCGGGGAAGGTCGTGTGACCTATTTCAGTTTCACGTGTTAAAAAAGCTATTATTTTTCTGGGAAAAAAAAATGAGGATAGAGTCAGCTGTAATCAGCTTTTTGGCCCTTTCTCTTTCCCTTTTTCCTGCCTGCAGCATTGACATGAGGCCTGAAGGTGAGCTGGTCACTCTGCATTGTGGAGTCATGGATAGGTGACAATGAACGCCCTGGTCAGAATCTAATAGGAGTCACATGACCATCCTGTGACTGCCATTCTTGCCCATTGGAAATTTCTGCTTTGTTAGGTGCTGTCAAGTACATTAGCCATTGTCCTCATGGAGTTACAGAGCATTTGAAATGCACCTAGTAAGACTGAAGAGTCAGTTTTTAATCTAATGCATTTTGAAATTTAAATAAGAGCCATGTATATCTAGTGACCACTATATTAGATAGCACAACTAGACTATATCTCTATTTAGTTGAGTAGATAGGCAGGTTCTTTAACATAAAATTTACTTCCCTTCTAACTATGTTTATTCTGGAGCTTCAAATTCTCTCTTTTACCTCTTGGTGCACACACACACGTAGTCTGAAAATCTTTCCCTTAAATTACTCTCACATCAACACCTTAGTGGGATTGACCTACGAATAACTGAGATTTCCTTTATTTATTTTTCCTTTTTCTTTCTTTCTTTCTTTCTTTATTTTACTTTGTTTTACTTTACAATACTCTATTGGCTTTGCCATACATCTACATGAATCCACCACAGGTGTACACGAGCTCCCAATCCTGAATCCCCCTCCCACCTCCCACCCCACAACGTCTCTCTGGATCATCCCCGTGCACCAGCCCCAAGCATCCTGCATCCTGCATTGAACATAGACCGGCACCTCGTTTCTTACATGATAGTATACATGCTTCTTTATAGTGGGACACAGGATGGAGGAAAAAAAAAATGGAGATGTGGAATACTGAAAATTTACCACAAGCAAACTCCAATCCCCGAAGGAAACGTCCCTGATTCTGAATGTAATCAAGCTTCTTCATCTGTATTACTCAATGAAGACAACTAAATAACACAGAAGGACATGTGTTCCTTGCAGGTTAAGCCTTTCCTTCTCAAAGAAAACAGGCTCTGCCTCTCCTCAAGGGATATGTCACACCCCACGTGTTATGTTGCGCTAATTTGTCTTGCTTCATATTCAGACACGGTACCTCTTCTGACGTGGGCTTGCTTTATATTAGGGCAGAAAAGGAAAATGAATAGACAGAATGCCCTGCCTGATGGCTAGCAGAACNAAGTCTGTTGTTCCATGTCCAGTTCTAACTGTTGCTTCCTGACCTGCATATAGGTTTCTCAAGAGGCAGGTCAGGCGGTCTGGTATTCCCATCTGTCTCAGGATTTTCCACAGTTTATTGTGATCCACACAGTCAAAGCCTTTGGCATAGTCAATAAGTCAGAAATAGATGTTTTTCTGGAACTCTCTGGCTTTTCCCATGATCCAGCGGATGTCAGCAATTTGATCTCTGGTTTCTCTGCCTTTCTAAAACCAGCTTGAACATCTGGAAGGTCACAGTTCATGTATTGTTGAAGCCTGGCTTGGAGAACTTTGAGCATTACTTTACTAGTGTGTGAGATGAGTACAACTGTGTGGTTTTGAGCATTCTTTGGCATTGTCTTTCTTTGCGATTGAAATGAAAACTGACCTTTTCCAGTCCTGTGGCCACTGCTGAGTTTTCCAAATTTGCTGGCATATTGAGTGCAGCACCTTCACAGCATCATATGTCAGGATTTGAAATAGCTCAGCTGGAATTCCATCGCCTCCACTAGCTTTGTTTGTAGTGATGCTTTCTAAGGTCTACTTGACTTCACATTCCAGGATGTCTGGCTCTAGGTGAGTGATAACACCACTGTGGTTATCTGGGTCATGAAGATCTTCTTTGTGCAGTTCTTCTGCTAATATCTTCTCCTAATATCTTCTGCTTCTCTTAGGTCTATACCATTTCTGTCCTTTATCAAGTCCATTTTTGCATGAAATGTTCCCTTGGTATCTAATTTTCATGAAGAGATATCTAGTCTTTCCCATTCTGTTGTTTTCCTCTATTTCTTTGCACAGATTGCTGAGGAAGGCTTTCTTATCTCTCCTTGCTATTCTTTGGAACTCTGCATTCAGTTGCTTATATCTTTCCTTTTCTCCTTTGCTTTTGCTTCTCTTCTTTTCATGGCTATTTGTAAGGCCTCCGCAGGCAGCCATTTTGCTTTTTTGCATTTCTTTTCCATGGGGATGGTCTTGATCTCTGTCTCTTGTACAATGTCATGAACCTCCGTCCATAATTCATCATAAAGCACTCTATCTAGCAAATCTAGTCCCTTAAATCTATTTCTCACTTCTACTGTATAATCATAAGGGATATGATTTAGGTTATATATATACCTGAATGTTCTAGTGGTTTTCCCTACTTTCTTCAATTTAAGTCTGAATTTGGCAATAAGGAGTTCATGATCTGAGCCACAGTCAGCTCCCAGTCTTGTTTTTGCTGGCTGTATAGAGCTTCTCCATATTTGTCTGCACAAATATAGTCAATCTGATTTTGATGTTGATAATCTGGTGATGTCCATGTGTAGAGTCTTCTCTTGTGTTTTCCACATTCCAAGGCCAAGTTTGTCTGTTACTCCAGGTGTTTCTTGACTTCCTACTTTTGCATTCCAGTCGCCTATAATGAAAAGGACATCTTTTTTGGGTGTTAGTTTTAAAAGGTCTTGTAGATCTTCATAGAACCATTCAACTTCAGCTCCATCAGTGTTACTGGTTGGAGAATAGGCTTGGATTACTGTGATATTGAATAATTTACCTTGGAAACGAACAGAGATCATTCTGTCGTTTTTGAGATTGCATCCAAGTACTGCATTTCGGACTCTTTTGTTGACCATGATGGCTACTCCATTTCTTCTATGGGATTCCTGTCCGCAGTAGTAGATATAATGGTCATCTGAAATTCACCCATTCCAGTCCATTTTAGTTCGCTGATTCCTAGAATGTTGATGTTCACTCCTGCCATCTCCTCTTTGACCACTTCCAATTTGCCTTGATTCATTGACTTAACATTCCAGGTTCCTATGCAATATTGCTCTTTACAGCATTGGACCTGGCTTTTATCACCAGTCACATCCACAACTGGGTATTGTTTTTGCTTTGGCTCCATCCCTTCATTGTTTCTGGAGTTATTTTTCCACTGATTTCCAGTAGCATATTGGGCACCTACCGATCTAGGGAGTTCCTCTTTCAGTATCCTATCATTTTGCCTTTTCATACTGTTCATGGGGTTCTCAAGGCAAGAATACTGAAATGGTTTGCCATTCCCTTCTCTAGTGGACCACGTTCTGTCAGACCTCTCCACCATGATGCATCCGTCTTGGGTGGCCCCACATGGCATGGCTTAGTTTCATTGAGACAGACAAGGCTGTGGTCCATGTGATCAGATTGACTAGTTTTCTATGACTATGGTTTCAGTGTGTCTGCCCTCTGATGCTGTCTCACAATATTTACCATCTTACTTGGGTTTCTCTTACCTTGGACTTGGGGTATCTCTTCATGGCTGCTCCAGCAAAGCGCAGCCGCTGCTCCTTACTTTGAACGAGGGGTATCTCCTCATGGCCACCTAATAAAATACAATATCAAAACTAGGAATTTAGCAGTGATACAATGTGTGTACATAGTTCTATATCATTTCATTACTTGGGTAAATTTGTGTTAACTACAACCTCCATCGAGATACTGAATTATCCTACCATCACAAAGATTCCTCTTATGATAACCATTACTTACAGCTATACTTCCCCTTCTCCCCAGACAACCTCATGCTCTTTCATCCTACCATCCTTATGCCTGGCAACCATTAATCTGTTTTTCCCCTGTATAATTTTGTCATTTTGAGAAGCTTATATAAATGGAATCATTCAGTATGTAACCTTTCAAACTGGTCAATTTTTGTTCAGCATGACAACCATCTAAGCTGTTGAGTGTATTAGTAATTTTTTTTTTTTTGTAATTGCTGAACAATATTCAGTGGTATACCACCATTAGTTTAACCATACTCCTATTAAAATACATCTTAATCATATCCAGCTTCTGTTTGATTTCCCTACGGTTGGAGAGCAAACTCTGTATGCTTTCAGAGTGTTTGTTGACTCACATTTGTTTAATGATCCAGGAAATGGTCTACATTGGTGTAAGTTCCATGGTCACTTGAAAAATATTTTTTCCCATTGTTGAGTGGAGTGTGGTATACATGTTGATTACATTCTGTTGACTGAAGGTGATGTTAAATTATTCTGTAACTACTCTTTTCTGTCTAATTGTTCTACCACTTGTTAAGAGGAGGGTATTGGAGTCTCCAACCATAATTTGGAAAGTGGTTTTTTTAAACCAGTTTTTGCTTCACATGTATTGCAACTCTCTTGTTGGGTGTATCCACACTAAGGATTTTTATACTTCTTCGATGGTTGATCCTTTTTACCACTATGTAATGTTCTCTTCTGTCCCTGATAATTTTCTCTTATATGGTACCTACTTTATTTGACATTAATATAGCTTCCCTGATATCTCAGTTGGTAAAGAATCCACCTGCAATGCAGGAGACGCCAGTTCAATTCCTGGGTCAGGAAGATCCTCTGGAGAAGGGATATGCTACCCATTCCAGTATTACTGGGCTTCCCTGTGGTTCAGCTGGTAAAAATCTGCCTACAATGCAGGAGACCTGGGTTCGATCCCTAAGTTGGGAAGATCCCCTGGAGAAAGGAAAGGCTACTTACTCCAGTATTCTGGCCTGGAGAATTCCATGGACTGTAAAGCCCATAGGGTCCCAAAGAGTCAGACATGACTGAGTGACTTTCACTTCACTTCACTTCAACATAGCTACAGTTGCTTCCCTTTGCTTAATGTTTGATTATAAATTTTTCTGACTTTTTACCATTAACATACATATATCATTATATTTAACTGCTGACAGCATATAGGGGTTTTTAACCTCTTCTGCAAATGTATTTTAATATATTTAGACTATTGACATTTAATGTCATCTTTGATTTGTGTGCTGAATGCTCACTCAGTCATGTCTGAGACTCTTTGGGACCCCCCAGGCATTGTAGTCTGCCACGCTCCTCTGTCCATGTAATTTTCCAGGCAAGAATACTGGAGCAGGCTGCCATTTCCTACTCCAGAGGATCTTCCTGACCAAGAAATCAAAATCGCATCTCTTGTACCTCCTGCAGTGGCAAGCAGATTCTTTACCTCTGGGCCATTTAAGAAGCCCAATTGTTGGGTTAGAGCTTAAATTTGTTTTTTGTTCACCCTGATTTTTTGTGTCTCTATTTCCTTTTCCCTGCCTTATAATTAATTACTTAAACACTAAAAAGAATTCCATTATACCTATAATGTTTTTGAATATATCTCTTTATGCAACTTTATAAAAGTTATAATAGATATTATGGGTTTCCCTGGTGGCTCAGAGGTTAAAGCGTCTGCCTCCAATGTGGGAGACACGGGTTTGATCCCTGGGTTGGGAAGATCCCCTGGAGAAGGAAACGGCAATCTACTCCAGTATTCTTGCCTGGAGAATCCCATGGATGGAGAAGCCTAGTAGGTTACAGTCCACGGGGTCGCAAAGAGTCGGACATGCTGAGCCACTTCACCATAGATATTATACCATGCATTCATAACTTATCAAAGTCTTCTGATGTTGACATTTTAGTACCTCAGATGAGGCATGGAAACCTGACTTCCTTTGATTTCCCTTTACCTTCCCCCACATATAATGTACTTTTCTTAAATATCACTTCTACATACTTTGAGAACCACATTTGACAGTAATTTTTGCTTCTGTCATCAACCAAAATTTAGAAAACTCAAGTGGATCAGGGAAATATATTGTATTTACCCATAATTTTGTTCTTTCTATATTTAATCTTTCTTCCTGATGTTCCAAGATTTCTTAATTATCATTTACTTTTTATTTAGAGAACTTCCTTTTCCATTCTCTTAGGATTGAATTGTTGAGTAAAGATTATCTTTAGCTTTCCTTCATCTGAGACTGTTTTGATTTCCACTTCAAGGAGATTTTTCACTAAGTATCAAATTCTTGGTTGATGATTCTTTTTGTTCAGCTCTTGGGAAATATCTCAGTGCTTCCTTTTGGAAATCATGGTTTCTGATGAGAAACCCACTGTCATTGGGATGATCTTTCCTTTATAGATAAAGCATTATTTCTCTGACTTTTTAAAAGAGTTTTTCCTTTTTAGGAGTTTCACTGCAAAGTGCTTTGGCATAGATTTTCTTTGAATTTATTCTCTCTGCAGATTACTCAGCTTTTTTTTTTTTTTCAAAATATACTTTATTTTTAAAATTTATTTATTTTAATTGGAGGCTAATTACTTTACAATATTGGGGTGGTTTTTGCCATACATTGACATGAATTAGCCATAGGTGTACATGTGCCTCTGTAGGTTTATGCTGCTGCTGCTGCTAAGTCACTTCAGTCATGTCCGACTCTGTGCGACCCCATAGACGGCAGCCCACCAGGTTCCCCTGTCCCTGGGATTCTCCGGGCAAGAACACTGGAGTGGGTTGCCATTTCCTTCTCCAATGCGTGAAAGTGAAAAGTGAAAGTGAAGTTGCTCAGTCGTTTCGGACTCTGTGCGACCCCATGGACAGCAGCCCACCAGGCTCCTCTGTCCACAGGATTCTCTAGGCAAAAATACTGGAGTGGGTTGCCATTGATACTTCTTGCCAAATTGGGGATTTTTTATGTCATTATTTCTTTAAATATTTTTCAACTTCATGCATTTTATCCTCTCCTGGGACTCCAAAGACACAAATAATTTTTTTTTTTTAATAGTTCCACAGTTTCCTGAGNTGATACTTCTTGCCAAATTGGGGATTTTTTATGTCATTATTTCTTTAAATATTTTTCAACTTCATGCATTTTATCCTCTCCTGGGACTCCAAAGACACAAATAATTTTTTTTTTTTAATAGTTCCACAGTTTCCTGAGACTTCTTTTGTTTTTGTTTTGTTTGGTCTAATTTTTCCATTTTTTAGATTGGTAGATTTTATTGTTCTGTTTTAAGATCATAGATTCTTTCTTCTTTCCTCTTCTTTCTGCTATTGAGTCTGCCAATTCAGTTTTTTTTTTTTAATAAAAATTATCATTTGGTTCTTCCTTATACTTCTATATATTTTTCTGCAACTTCATTTTTTTTGTTGCCAAGACTTCCTATTTTTTCATTTGTCCAGTTACATTTGTAAATATTCAGTGAAACATTTTTATTATGGCTGCTTTAAAAACTTCGTCAGATATTTCTAACATCTTGCTAATGATAGTGTTCTCTTGGTATTGGAACCTGTTCATAGTCTTTTCTCAATCAGTTTTAAATCTTGGTTCTTTGCCTTGCTCCTGCTGAGAGGTGGTGAAAGTCCTACATCTTCCCTACCCCTCATCTGACACCACCCCAGCAGGGAAGAGGTGAGTACCAGTGGAGGCAGAGGTGAGGGGGTGGAGGTCTAATCTCCCTATGATCCCAACTGACCCTATAGAGGTCCAGAGTACTTTGTTACGGCTCAACGAGGGTGGACATCTAGGCTCCTTTGATGGCAGAGGTGGGATTAGGATAACATTAATTTTGTTGGTGTTTGTCTGGAGTAGTACAGTTATTATCTAAAAGTTTTGCTTTGCTAGGCACCTTCTTTTCCATCCTTTGGCTAAAAATAAAAAGGTTTTCTTGGTGCTTTTTTCCTTCTGCACCGGTTGACACTTCCTTGATGCCAGTTTCCCCAGCACCTAGTCTGGGATATCTGAGACAAAACAAAACAAAACCCAGAGTCTCATCAGTGTGTTGTGTCCTGGGCTCCAAGTTACCTGGCCAGTCTGCCTTCTTTCTCCCTCTCAGAGTCTTCTTTCATTTGTTTAATATACAATGTCCAGGATATTGAGTTGTACTTAGGAGAGGAACAAGAAAAAGTATATCTATTACATCATCCTGGAACCAGAACACTCAAGCGGATTACCAAGAGTTCATTTTTGTCCTCTGAATTTTTATTTTATTTTATTCAGAGCATCTTATCTCATATTTTGCCTTTTAATGCCAACAATTATAGCTGACTATTTTTTGGAAAATTTTCCTTCTTCCCACCATGTAGTCTATTTATTCTTCTTTTAGAACTTTTAGAATTTATCCTTCTGTTTTCCCTACAGTAAAAAAAAATCTGAAATACTTTGTTTCATAATTTTTTTCACATTATGTCATAAGAACTTTCCATATTACTGCATTGCTATTTTCAGTCATTATGTCATGTCTGATTCTTTGTGACCACATGGAGTGCAGCACACTAGGCTTCCCTGTCCTTCATTGTCTCTCAGAGTTTGCTCAAGTTCATGTCCACTGAGTCACTGTTGCTATCTAATCATCTCATCTTCTGTTGTCCCCTTTTCCTTTTGTCCTCAATCTCCCAGCATCAGGGTCTTTCCCAATGAGTCAGCTCTTTGCACCGGGTGGCGAAAGTATTGGAGCTTCAGCTTCAGCATCAGTCCTTCCAATGAATATTTAGGGTTGATTTCCTTTAATGTTACTGTATACATTTTATAATTGTAATTTTAATGCCAATTCTGCTTGTTCATTGTTCATTCCCATGAATATTTTAGAGCTTGCTTACAGAATTCTTTAATTAAAAAAAAATACTTAATTTCTTAGAGCAGTTTTAGATTCACAGAAAAACTGAAAAAAAGTTAAATGGATTTCCCATATGTCCCCTGTCCCCACACATATCTCCTTTCATTATGAACATTACTCACCTGTGTGGTACATTTGCTACCAAGGATGAACCTACATTGATATAATCACTCAAAGTCTAAAATTTACATTAGGATTCACTTTTGATGTTGTATATTCTATGGGTTTGGACAAATGGAAAGTGACATATTTTCATCACTATAATTGCAACCATGAAATTAAAAGACACTTGCTCCTTGGAAGGAAAGTTATGACCAACTTAGATAGCATATTCAAAAGCACAGACATTACTTTGTCAACAAAGGTCTGTCTAATCAAGGCTATGCTTTTTCCAGTAGTCAGGTATGGATATAAGAGTTGGACTGTGAAGAAAGCTGAGNTGTGTGTGTGTATATATATATATACAAACACCCTCCCTTTTGAGCCTTCCTCCCACCTACCTTCATCCTGCCCCTGTAGATTATCTCAAAGCACCCAGGCTGGATTCCCTATGTTAGAAGCTTCCCACTGGCCGTCTATTTTACACATGGTATATGTTAATCCCACTTTCTCAGTTTGTCCTACCCTCTCCTTACCTTGCTGTGTCCACAAGTCCGTTTCTACATCTGTGTCTCTATTCCTTCCCTCAAATAGGTTCATCAGTACCGTGTTCCTTGATTTCATATATATGTTTTATCATATGATATTTGTTTTTCTCTTTCTTACCTCACTCTGTATAAAGGCTCTAGGTTCATCCACCTCACTATAACTGACTCAAATGTGCTCCTTTTTATTAGTGAGTAATATTCCATTGTATGTACATACCACAACTTCTTTCCTTTCATATATTTGTGGACATCTAAGTTGAATCCATGTCGTGGCTGTTTGTAAATTGTGCTGCAGTGAACATTGATGTATGTGGGATAAACTTACAATGAAAAATCGGAAAGAAAAATTAAGGAAACAATCCCATTCACTGTTGCAACAAAAATAATAAAATACCTAGGAATAAACCTGCCTAAAGACACAAGCAATTCATATGCAGAAAACTATAAGATACTGCCAGCACATTAGTATCAGACTTCTAGCCTCTAGAATTATGAGACAATAAGCTTCTGTTGCTTTCAGCTACACAGCTTGTGGTAATTTGTTATGGAGGACTAGGAAACTAATACACAGGTACCTAACATATCTGTGGTATTATACTTTCATAAGATGATTATGATTATGGAAAAATATTTTTAAAGTCTCCAAGAAGGAGGTCATATAGATTTTAAAGATGCTGAGAATCACTGCTCTAGATATGTCATTTTACTATCAGCTTGACAAGGTGTCAGACAAGAACCAACATTTATTTCAAAAATATTTTCCACTTTTCTAAACCTGGCCTCCCCTTCAAACACTAGTGATTGTGTTTCATCCTCAACCTTACTATATAGTTGTTCCAACTCTTAGAAATGATGACTTTATACCTAATCAGATGAACTTGACCTTTGCCCTAGTAACTTTATCTTCAGGGATGAAGATATGGAACAATCATAATTGAGCTGCAGACCTAACATCCAAGCAGCTTTCTATTGTCAAAATACACCCAAGAATTGTGTTGTTCCAACTCTAACTTTCAACAGTAGGTAGACTCTGAGATAAAAGAACTAAAACCACCTCCAAATTCCAGAGCATGAATAAACTTGCACTCTTCTTATGGACCACATTATGGTCTAACTATTGTGAGCTCAATATTTTCAAGCCTGACTTAAAGAGAACAAAACAAAAGCTTAGAAATCCTAAGAAGCATCACCTAGGTCACAAACGTCTGAGTAGTCAAGTCCAATTTAAGTTGTTGTATTCTTCGCAGTGTGTTATTTTGTATCTGAGACCTCCATGAGCGCAGATCTAGAGGACTCCCACAAAAATCTGCAATCAGAGGTGTTATGACTCTTTTAAATAGATGCTTGGACCAGAATCCTTAGAGGATGAGCAACAGAGCTTTCTTAACCAGAAATTGTCCTATATTGTTAGCCAGGAAACAACTGAATTGTTTCACACATAATTGGGAAATGCCTTATTCCTGACACCCTAGGTTGAGCTATTTGGGGCCAAACTCTTGACAGCTCACATTTTCCGTGTCAGTTTCCCTATATCCCAAAAAAAGAATCAGCACAATTTATTCAATAAATATTAAGAGTCCTCAATACACTAGGCTCTGGAAAAAGGCAAAAAATCAAAGAAAAGAGAGATGAGAATCTATTCTTATGGAGTTAACAGTATAGTCAGAGTAAAATAAACCAACAAAAAATTAAAGAAATAAGTAAAATAAATAGTATACCATATACTGGTACTAATGTAAGTGGTTAAGAGCACAGAATAGGCTGCATGGCTCTCTACCACACACAAAGTATGGCCTGTAAAATGAAGAGAATGACAGAGCCTGTCAGACTGTTGGAAGGTCTGATGGATAGAAAGCACTTAAAACTAAGCACTTAGCTAACACATACGTTATTCAGTTCAGTTCAGTTGCTCAGTCATGTCCAACTCTTTGCAACCCCATGGACTGCAACATGCCAGGCCTCCCTGTCCATCACCAACTCCCAGAGTTTATTCAAACTCATGTCCATTGAGTTGGCAATGCCATCCACCTATCTTATCCTGTTATTCCCTTCTTTTCCCACCTTCAATCTTTCCCAGTATCAGGGTCTTTTCAAACGAGTCAGCTCTTCACATCAGGTGGCCAAAGTATTGCAGTTTCAGCTTCAGCATCAGTCCTTCCAATGAACACCCAGGATTGATCTCCTTTTGGATGGACTGGTTGGATCTCCTTGCAGTCCAAGGGACTCTGAAGAGTCTTCTCCAACACCACAGTTCAAAAGCATCAATTCTTCAGTGCTCAGCTTTCTTTATAGTCTAACTCTCACATCCACACATGACCACTTGAAAAACCATAGCCTTGACTAGACAGATATTTGTTGGCAAAGTAATGTCACTGCTTTTGAATATGCTAGCTAGGTTGGTCATAACTTTTGTTCCAAGAAACAACTGTCTTTAATTTAATGACCGCAGTCACCATCTGCAGTGATTTTGGACCCCCTCCTCAAATAGTCTCTCACTGTTTCCCGTTTTATTTGCCATGAAGTAATGGGACCAGATGCCATGATCTTAGTTTTCTGAATGCTGAGCTTTAAGGCAACTTTTTCACTCTCCTCTTTCACTTTCATCAAGAGGCTTTTTAGTTCCTCTTCACTTTCTGCCATAAGGGTGGTGTCATCTGCATATCTGAGATTATTGATATTTCTCCCAGCAATCTTGATTCCAGTTTGTCCTTCATCTAGTCCAGCATTTCTCATGATGTACTCTGAATATAAGTTAAATAAGCAGGGTGACAATATATAGTCTTGATGAACTCCTTTCGCTATTTGGAGCCAGTTTGTTGTTCCATGTCCAGTTCTAGCTGTTGCTTCTTGACCTGCGTACAGATTTCTCAGGAGGCAGGTCAGGTGGTTTGGTATTCCCATCTCTTTAAGAATTTTCCACAGCTTGTTGTGATCCACACAGTCAAAGGCTTTGGTGTAGTCGATAAAGCAGAAGTAGACAGACGTTGTTAGCTCTTATTAAAGATAGAACTGAGGCTAGAGAGAGAAGATGGTGACTGTGGAGATGAATGAAGACAATAAGACAGATTTTTGAAGACTATGGTTTTGAATCTTGGGTCTCCACTTTGATATCTTGGAAAAAGTATGTAAAATTTCTGGGATTCTAAGTTTTTGTGGTTTTGGTTTTTTTAGGCTGCAAACTTGAATAACTCTACTAACCATGTCAGTTTGAGACAGAATAGTTTGGATAGAATGAAATAGCTTTGGTAAAGCTCACAGTGGTCCTAGACAGAGAATACGTAAATCATGACTGTTTCTTCTTAATCCCTAAACCATGGTTGACAGGGAGACCTTTCCCAACCTCTTAAATGAGAATACATTGCCCTGCCCCTCCTTATCCATGGGGAATACATTTGTTCCAAGACCTCCAATGGAATCCTGAAACCACAAGTAGTACCGAATCCTATGGTTTTTCCATATACATATATACCTATGATAAAGTTTATTCACTAGGCACAGTAAGAGAATATACAGATTGCCAGTGTTACTACTCTTGTACTTTGGGGACTTTATTAAGTAAAATAAGGTTTATTTGAACACAAGCACTGTGATGCTGTGAGAGTCAATCTGATAAGATAGCAAATACAGCATGCACAAAGGGATGATTAGGTCCTGGGCAGAATAGGGCAGAAAGGCAGGCGATTTTATCAGGCTTCTAAGAACAGTGTACAATTTAAAACTTAGGAGTTGTTTATGCCTGGAACCTTCCATTTAATATTTTTGCACCATGGTTGATCACAGGTATCTGAAATCACAGAAAGTGACACCATGGATAAGAAGGGGCCACTGTATTGAGAAGGCTCCCATGTGGCCCAAGTCTCCCCAAGGATGTGTTGACGGAGCTGATATCAGGACAAGTGTTTTACTTTTGTTATTAAATAGAGGTCTTCTCCTCAAATAAGACTCTCTCGGGGGATTGATTAGTGTCTCTTCCTGTGGGTAATTCAGATCTTGCCATATATTTCAGTCAGGTCAGCCTACTCTAAGACCACAGACTGAGTCGCTTAAACAAGAAACACTTCTTTCTCATAGTTATGTAGTCAAGAAGTCCAAGATCAAGGTTCTGGCAGGTCAACGTCTGGTAAGAGTACTCTTTCTGGTTTGAAGATAACCATCTTCTCTTTTTATCCCCACATGGTGGAAAGAGGGAGGGAAGCAAGCCCTCCCCTGTCTCTTCATTTAGGAGCACTAATCCCACCAGGAGGGTTCCACTGTCATGACTAATTACTTCCCAAGGACCCCATCTCCAAATACCATCACATTGGAGATTGTGGCATCAGTATATGAATTTTGGAGGGACGCATACACTCAGTCCAAAGCATATATCTCCATGAATTCTGGCTCAGCATTCACAGCCACAGGTTATAATCTCCATACATTCATAATCTTAAAACTAGGTAACATGACAACATGATCCAACACCAGAGACTGGGAAGACCTCCATGACACTATTACTCCAGGGTAGTATCCATGGGTTCACCCACAAGAAATTGCCAAAATCCCATTGTTCTTTTTTTTTTTT